>CM062487.1:53576794-53626794 GCA_031479575.1 Coregonus ussuriensis
ACAGTGACCGTACGTACATACCCCAACCAGAAGCCATGGATTACAGGCAACATCCACACTGAGCTAAAGGGTAGAGCTGCCGCTTTCAAGGAGAGGGACTCTAACCCAGACGCTTATAAGAAATCCCGCTATGCCCTCCGACGAACCATCAAACAGGCAAAGAGTCAATACAGGACTAAGACTGAATCGTACTACACCGGCTCCGACGTCACTTTAACTCTACCCACATGTACATATTACCTCAACTCGACTAACCGGTGCCCCCGCAGATTCACTCTGTACCGGTACCCCCTGTATAGAGCCTCCCTACTGTTATTTTATTTTACTGCTGCTCTTTAATTATTTGCTATTTTTATTTTTTACTTATCTATTTTTTACTTAACACTTTTTTTTTCTTTTCTTAAAACTGCATTGTTGGTTAAGGTCTTGAAAGTAAGCATTTCACTGTAAGGTCTACACCTGTTGTATTCGGCGCATGTGGTGAATAACATTTAGATTTGATTTGATCAGATGTCCCAGAGGATGCGTTCCCTGAAGCGTCAGCTGAACGAGGCAGAGGAGGCGGCTAGTCGTAGAGAGGCTCAGTACCGCCACACCCAGAGAGAACTGACAGAGGAGAGAGAGACCTCCGCCAGACTACAGAGACAGCTCCTGGACCAGCAACTCCAACTCAAGTACCTGGTTTATTTATAAATAAAGGTTCAATGAAAGATAGTGAGGCAGAGACAGAGAGAGAGAGAGACAGAGAGAGAGAGAGAGAGAGAGCGAGAGAGAGAGAGAGAGAGAGAGAGAGAGAGAGACAGAGAGAGAGACAGAGAGAGAGAGAGAGAGAGAGACAGAGAGAGAGAGAGAGAGAGAGAGACAGAGAGATAGAGAGAGAGAAAGGCAAATAGAGAGAGAAAGAGAGAGACAGAGACGGAGAGAGAGAGATGGAGAGGAAGAGAGACAGAAAGAAACAGAGAGGCAAAGACAGTGGCAGAGAGAAACAGAGACAGAGACAGAGAGAGAGGCAGAGAGAGAGAGAGAGGCAGAGAGACAGAGAGAGAGACAGAGAGAGGCAGAGAGAGGCAGAGAGAGAGAGAGAGAGAGAGAGAGATAGAGAGAGAGAGAGAGAGAGAGAAAGGCAAATAGAGAGAGAAAGAGAGAGACAGAGACAGAGAGAGAGAGATGGAGAGGAAGAGAGACAGAAAGAAACAGAGAGGCAAAGACAGTGGCAGAGAGAGACAGAGACAGAGAGAGAGGCAGAGAGAGAGAGAGAGAGAGGCAGAGAGACAGAGAGAGAGACAGAGAGAGGCAGAGAGAGGCAGAGAGACAGAGAGGCAGAGAGAGGCAGAGAGAGAGAGAGACAGAGCGAGAGAGACAGAGAGAGAGAGAGACAGAGGCAGAGAGAGAGAGAGACAGAGAGAGACAGAGAGAGAGAGAGAGGCAGAGAGAGAGACAGAGAGAGAGAGAGAGAGAGAGAGATAGAGAGAGTTTGAGTTTTTATAAAATCTTTATTTTATACTCAAGTGTTAACACAAATAATGGCACACTGCCTTTTCAGAAATGAAACAACAAATGTCATTCCTAAATATAAATTACAACAAAAATACAAATACAAATAAATTAAATAAAAATACAAAAAACATATATATACATTCAACTCATTTCATCAACAAAAATGACATTTTCTTTTCTGTTGCTTACTATTTTAAAACCCAAAAATAAAAACAGTGTTATTGAAAATCTCCCCTACAGATTTAAACAAAGACTCCAGCATTTCCAAGAGAGGTTTCATCCTCTCACACTCCATAAAACAGTGAAAAATTGTTTCTCTTATATTACAAAAAGGACATCCATCTCCAACATCTGAGTTAATAACAGATACAAAAGCATTAACTGCAATGATGCCATGCAAAACCCTCCATTGCATATCACCAGTACCCTTTTGTAACGGTGGCTTGTACAGTGCTCTCCATGCTGGCTTTACCTTGTCATCAATGCCCAATTTTACCCTCCATGGAGTGTCTTTTCTATTTTTCAATTTATCTTTATTCAACACCTTGACACACCCCCTATATAAGTCTTTCCCATTCACCTCATCCAAACCCACCTCTTCCAATCCTCTCAAATCCAGTAATAACGCCTTTCTTTCTGACTCTGGGATATTGGGTGTAATCCCTAGTCTTGGAAATGAGACGTTTTCATCTTGTACCTTCTTCTTGTGACTATTCAGCATACCCCGCTGTTCTGCTGACAGAGCCTTCCTGCAGCTTCCCAGCAGTTGTCCGACAATCCTTTCCGACCTCACCCCCAAATGTTCAGCCACCCGTCTTCCATCCATTAAAGCTGGCCCAGCCATGGCCATTAACTGTTTTAAGGTGATGATTTTGCCATTCAACAGAATGTTGGAGAAATGTGGAACAGCTGCAGTTGTACAATCCAGTCTTGCCCCGTACACCAGAGGTTCCTCCATCAGCCAATGCACCGACTCCGCTGAAGTGCGTCTGGACACCTTCATTATGCTCCACACCCAAAGAAGGCCTCTATAAAACGGAGGTGCTCCCTCCCTAGAAATCTGGCTACTATCAACCAAAAATAAAGCCTTCTTTAAACCTAATCCCCCAACCTGCTGTAATACAAGACCTGCCACCCCTCTCCAAACCACATTTTCCGGTCCATAAAGCAACCTTTGAATAAACTGAAACCGGAAAGCAGCAGCCCTACTAGCAAGATGTACAAGACTTTGTCCCGCCTCCTCTTTTGACAAATACAAAACACTTTGTGGAACCCAATGATATTTATCCCAAAAGAAATCTACAATAATCGCCTGTATCTTAGCCAGAAGGCCAGATGGTGGCTCTAAACATGACAACCGATGCCACAGTGCGGAGGCAATCACATTGTTAACTATAATAGTGCGCCCCCTATATGACATACGAGATAACAATCAACGCCATCTCCTCATCCTCCCTTCCACCATTTCAACCACCCCAATCCAATTTTTTTCCGTTGTCCCCTCATCTCCTAGGTACACTCCAAGATACTTAAAACCTCCCTTACACCATTCCAGCTCCCCTGGCAAAGCCATGATCCCTCCAGACCATTCTCCAATCTGTAAAGCACAACTTTTTTCCCAATTTAACTTTGCAGAGGTAAACCCCTTCAATGCGAATTCTAATGCTATTTAGTAGTGGCTCTATAGCGATGGCATATAACATTCCCGACAAAGAACACCCCTGCCTAATACCTACCTCAAACTACCGTTAACTTTCAATACACTTTCAATGTCCCCATATATCACCTTTATCATGGCAATAAAACCAGAGCTGAAACCAAACGCCTCAAAAGTGTGCCATAAGTATTGATGTTCAACTCGGTCAAATGCCTTTGAATCAATTTAAATTAGACCAGCATCCAACCCAATAGCCCTAGAGGCTCCCGAGTGGTGCAGCAGTCTAAGGCACTGCATCTCAGTGCTTTAGGCGTCACTACAGACCCCCTGGTTCGATTCCAGGCTGGATCACCACCGGCTGTGATTGGGAGTCCCATAGGGCGGCGCACAATTGGCCCAGCACCGTCCTGGCCAGTGTAGGCAGTCATTGTAAATAAGAATTTGTTCTTAACTGACTTGCCTAGTTAAATAAAGGTTAAATAAAAGAAAGAAATAAAGACGTCCAAAAAATCCAGAATCAGAGGAATGTTATCCCCTATCTGCCTGCCGGGAACACAGTAGGACTGGTCCGTATGTATGATTTGCCCCATCACCTCCCTCAGCCTGTTGGACAAAGCCTTTGACAGGATCTTATAATCAGTGCACAATAAAGCCACCGGCCTCCAGTTCTTCACCTCCCTAGGGTCACCCTTTTTGGGCAGTAGGGTGAGGACAGCCCTTCTGCAGGTTATTGGTAATAACCCTCCGGTTAAACTATCATTAACTACTGCTAGCCAATCCTCTCCCAACATAGCCCAAAAATACTTTAAAAAAGTCAACGGGAAGCCCATCAATGCCTGGTGCCCTTCCATTTTCCATGCCTTTTAATGCAGTGTATAGCTCCTGCAAAGACAATGGTTGCTCTAGCTCAACCTGAGCTTCTGCAGCCACCTGTGGGAGCCCATCAAGGAACTGCTGTGGCACTGTTTTATCCTCTTTGTACTCACACTTGTAGAGCTCAGCATAGAACTCTACTGCCCTCTTTCTAATTTCACTAGGGCTAGTGAGCTCCTGTCCAACAGCTGATTTGAGACAATTAATAATTATTCTTTGTCCATTCTTTTTCTTTAAACCAAAGAAAAATTTGGATGAGGCATCCATTTTAGAGATTCCCTGAAACGTACTTATCACCAATGCCCCCTGTGCTCTGATACCCAGCAGGTCTGCCAATGCAGCTTTTTTCCTCTTGAGGGCCTGAGTATGGCCTCGATCTCCTGTGGTCTCAACCAACGTCATGAGTTCCACTATTTCAGTCTCTAGGGCTTTCATTGATCTGGTGATATCCTTGGTGACATTCCTCGTGTATTGATGACAGAATTGTTGAATCTGGATTTTCCCTATATCCCACCACTGTTGAAGGGATACAAAACTGGCCTTTTGAGACCTCCACCTCTCCCAGAAAAAACTAAAACATTTCCTGAAGTGAGCATCACTCAATAAAGTTATATTAAAATGCCAGTATGTGTTTTTGGGTTTTACATTGTTAATGAACACCACCTCTGTTATTAAACAATGATCAGAAAATCCCACTGGGGTTATCACACTTGATTTACAGACCTGATATTGATGCTCAAAACAATAAAACCTATCTAACCTGGCCATAGAGATGGTGATCTCTCTCACATGGGCCCAGGTGTACTGTCTCGTGCCTCCATGTTGACTCCGCCAAATATCACACAGTTCATGTGTTACAATGAGGCATTTTTTAAAAAAGTCCTTGAGGCTATATGAGGTTCTTTGTGATTTCTATCTAAATCACTGACTGTGCAGTTAAAATCCCCAGCAATAAATAAATAATCTTCATTATTACATTTCTCAATGGTATTTGATAATGTCTCTAAAAAACATACCCTCTTAACTGCCACCACTGGGGCATATACATTTATCAGACACATAGTGATGTTTTCATACCTCGCTCTAACTTTTAATAACCTCCCCTCAACTACCTCTTCAACCTCATATGACAAAGGTAAAAACCCTTTTGAGAACAAGATGGCCACACCCCCACTTTTTGAGTTTTTATGACTACACACCACTGCCCCCCCCCCCCCCCCCCCCCCCCCCCCCCCCCCCCCCCCACTCCTGTTGCCACATAACTTCATTTGAAAAAAAAAATACAGAGGAAGACACAGAAACCACATCTCTTTACAGAGTTAAGGCTGCGACTGAACTCTTTCATTTCCTTTAGAATTGACATCACTTGTCACTCTCGTGACCACTTTCTTGAGTCTAGCAATTTCAGGGCTTGTCAAATCTCCCCCCGTTATTTTTGACATCAGAAACTTTGCTTTGACATCAGAAACTTTGCTGATTCAATAAACAATTCACTTTCAGGAAAAAAATATGTTACATTATAATCCTGCATATATTTCTTCCCTTTTGTCAACTTCAGAAATTGACGTACCCTCTCAATCCCATACCTCCCTTCCACCCCATTTACCTCACTATTTTGTTGTGACGCGTCAGATGACTCACTCTCGCTATCCTCCCCTGAAGAAAACTCCACCATCTCTACAACCTGTTTATCCTCAACTGATTGATCAATCTCTACCTTCCTCTTAGAATTAGACCTCCCCTTAAATTCTTCCTCTTATTCCTCGGGACTTTGAAAACAGCTGCATCCTTTTCCATTATTTCAATCTCCTCTTGACCTCCAATTTCATTTTCCAGCACCACCTCAGCGACCGCAGTCGCAATCTCACCGACTGTTTCCCCTCCCTCTAGAGCTGAGAGAGAGCGCACTTGTTCTCGGGACAATTACGTACCAAATGCCCCTCTCTCCCACAGCCAAAGCATTTAATTGATTCAGTAGAAGCGTAGAAGACATAATCAAATCCATCAATCTTAAAACTGAATGCTAAATTCAGTTCATCAGTGTCCTTCTTTAAAATCATATGCACTTGTCTCCTATGAGACAGAGAGAGGCAGAGAGAGAGGCAGAGAGACAGAGAGACAGAGGCAGAGAGAGAGAGAGATACAGAGAGAGGCAGAGAGACAGAGAGGCAGAGACAGAGGCAGAGAGATACAGAGAGACAGAGAGGCAGAGACAGAGGCAGAGAGAGAAAGAGGCAGAGACAGAGAGACAGAGAGAGGCAGAGAGAGAGAGAGACAGAGAGAGGCAGAGAGAGAGAGAGAGGCAGAGAGAGAGACAGAGAGAGAGAGACACAGAGAGGCAGAGAGAGAGAGAGAGACAGACAGACAGACAGACAGACAGACAGACAGACAGACAGACAGACAGAGAGGCGGAGAGAGAGATTTGATATAGGGAACTTTCTACTCAATACCACCTAGCCTATCAGAAGGCAAGCTGAAGCATTATTCTACACAGATCTTTTCAGAACTACAGGTCTGTTTAGGGATTAGGGGCTACGGGTCAAATCAGGATTGATAAATTGTGAGAGCGAGAGAGAGAAAGGAGAGAGAGAGAGAGAGAGAGAGAGGGCAAGAGAGAGGGCGAGAAAGGAGAGTGGAGAGAGAGAAAGGAGAGTGGAGAGAGAGAAAGGAGAGTGGAGAGAGAAAGAGAGAGAGGGCGAGAGAGAGAGAAAGGAGAGTGGAGAGAGAAAGAGAGAGAGGGCGAGAGAGAGAGAAAGGAGAGTGGAGAGAGAGAAAGGAGAGTGGAGAGAGAGAAAGGAGAGTGGAGAGAGAAAGAGAGAGAGGGCGAGAGAGAGAGAAAGATACACTGTTAGAACTGCAGGACACAAAGTAACACTCTCCTTTGCTTTTGTAGGCGTAAGGAGTCCACCATGACGATGAGACAGACTCTCGAGGACCTGCGTCTGGATCTTAGTGTGGACGTGGATGAGGAGGACCAGACCACCCCGTCACCCACAGCCTCCAAGGCCTGAGACAACCCTTCCCGGGACAGTATTACAGCATAGCACCAACCATACTAGCCAGACCACCCCGTCACCCACAGCCTCCAAGGCCTGAGACAACCCTTCCCGGGACAGTATTACAGCATAGCACCAACCATACTAGCCAGACCACCCCGTCACCCACAGCCTCCAAGGCCTGAGACAACCCTTCCCGGGACAGTATTACAGCATAGCACCAACCATACTCATAACACCTTTGGCCTAGATTCAATCCGGACTGCGGATGATCTGCAGTATAGCGCGGTTGACATTTTTAAGGTCATTTCCCATTGAGCCGACATTTGCGGCGTTTAGCGTGAATGTGGTCTCCGCGAATGCGGGAACGTTGCCTTTAAAAAAACGTGCATAGCGGACAAAATGGGATCGGATTGAATCTACCCCATTATTGATAAAGGCAACAGTCATACCACCAATACAGGACCTACAGGGAACATACATCAGCATATTATATACTGTCAACAAATCAAATCAGTACCCGCATGTTTGATTTTCGGGTTCAAACATACTGTAGCATCTGATAAAAAAAACAATATCATGAAACTAATTATCTGCAGTAATGAAATGTAAACCAGGGTTCTTGAGTTCCATAAGGCTGCGTTTCCCAAACTCGGTCCTCGGGACCCCAAGGGGTGCACATTTAGGTTTTTGCCCCTTTCACTACACACCTGATTTAAATGATCAAAGCTTGATGATTAGTTGATTTTAATCAGCTGTGTAGTGCTAGGGCAAAAACCAAAACGTGCACCCCTTTGGGGTCCCGAGGTTCGAGTTTGGGAAACCCTGCATAAGGGGTGATGGTTAGCTATTGTATTTGGTCAACTCCTCTTGGACAGGATCTTTAGAATGTAAGTAAGTTAAAGTCCTTTGCGCTTGTCTTTTTTTAGGATTCATTACTAGTGCCTTAACAGAGATAATCGACAGATTTAAAATATATATATAGATATTGAATTAATTGTATCAAATATGATTAAACTATAAAATAGACATAGGATTTGGGGTTTAGGTAATTTTGGGGATTTGGGCAATACTGTCTGCAAATTACCAAAGCAAATCTGTTGCAATACGTAGTTTAGTACGGTTAGTCAGTAGGACTACACATTCATTTTCACTTATTTTAAATCTACATGGTTGCCTACATAGTATTGGGATTACTGCGCTGCACTGTAGACTTTGGGAAAAGGGAGCTGTATTTTTTATATATATATATATATATATATATATAGATATTACACCCACTGAGCAGAATGTGGAAGTGTCTTCCATTTACAATGCTTGAAGGACAGACAGCCTGAATGAATGAAGCCTGTGTGAGTATTAACAGCATGCTGCTCCGCTTACAACACGTGCCACTGTGGACAGGGGAATCTAAAGGGAATCTATTCTGTCTGCATGGTGGAAAGCTGCTGGATATTCATCTCACCTGATGGAACTGAATGACTTGTCCTGCAGTTTACATTATAGAACATGGAGACCAGTGACTGTGTGCTCTACGGCTATGGCCCTAAATCAAACATACACAGGACAGGTGGAATCGCTAACAGTAACTGTGTGCTCAGGATCCACGATCGCTGAGATGGAATCGCTAACAGTAACTGTGTGCTCAGGATCCACGATCGCTGAGATGGAATCGCTAACAGTAACTGTGTGCTCAGGATCCACGATCGCTGAGATGGAATCGCTAACAGTAACTGTGTGCTCAGGATCCACGATCGCTGAGATGGAATCGCTAACAGTAACTGTGTGCTCAGGATCCACGATCGCTGAGATGGAATCGCTAACAGTAACTGTGTGCTCAGGATCCACGATCGCTGAGATGGAATCGCTAACCGTAACTGTGTGCTCAGGATCCACGATCGCTGAGATGGAATCGCTAACAGTAACTGTGTGCTCAGGATCCACGATCGCTGAGATGGAATCGCTAACCGTAACTGTGTGCTCAGGATCCACGATCACTGAGATGGAATCGCTAACAGTAACTGTGTGCTCAGGATCCACGATCGCTGAGATGGAATCGCTAACAGTAACTGTGTGCTCAGGATCCACGATCGCTGAGATGGAATCGCTAACAGTAACTGTGTGCTCAGGATCCACGATCGCTGAGATGGAATCGCTAACAGTAACTGTGTGCTCAGGATCCACGATCGCTGAGATGGAATCGCTAACCGTAACTGTGTGCTCAGGATCCACGATCACTGAGCAGGTAGGGGCAAGGATCTCATGTGTATTGTGATGGGATTGGATAATGTGATATGATGTCCCATTTTCTGGGTGTTTTTCTAGTTGTATTATTAGCTGTTTTTATTGGATGCGGTTAGCTACAGCCTTTATATATATCTATGGTGAGATTTCTACTGTGTGGCCACTGTCAATGGAAACCCTTCAGATAAATGTACAGTATTTCACTAAATGTTTCTTATTCTTTCTTCACATGTTGGCAAAACCAAAAAGGGATGCAGGGTAGTTGAGACCCTGTTTTTGCAATAAACTACCGTAGGCCTATATATTACAACAACAGAGAGCAATAGTAATGGAGTCTTTTTGTAGGCGCTAAACTGCGCCTTGGCTCGTTGGCCAAAGCCTATGGACAAATGAAAATGTTTTTTGTTGTTGTTTGTGGTTTTGGATAAACGCAGAAAATAAGGCCTGTGGTAAACACGATTTTATATGTTTTGTTCAATCATCAGCTAACATCACTTTTTCTAGAAATTTTGAAGCATTTATGTACTCCAAACAAGTAAAAAGCTAACAATGCGCTAACGTACATTTTTTTTAACTACACCTCAGGTCGCATGCCTTTGACGTCACCAACGCACAGCCTTTTCAGTTTCAAGCGAGCGCTTTGAAGCTGTCTCCCAACACTTGGCTGTTGTAGTTCCATTTCTGACAGTTAGCGACTCGTTAGCAACTGACTTATTTTGAGCACATAATTCATAAAAAGGTCATGTTAACTGACTTGAGCCGGTGTTAACGTTCAAACGCTTATTTTCGGCTTATGTCCCATTCAGTTCACCCATAGGAATGGCTGCGCGAACCAGAGGTAGAAAATGCTAACTCATTTCCGTTATTTAGGACTTCAAGCTGACAAGTTCTATTAGCGATATCACTTCATGTAACTACAGACTTCATGTGCTAAAAGGTGCTGTTGGGTATTTATTCTCCTTTACCGATGTTTTATCTGCGTACAACTTTGAACGTGAATATTAAATAATTGTTTTAAATCTTTCTGTGTTCCTTTCTTTGAAATTCTTTGATATATTTTCAGGCCATCAAATATCTAATATATTTTTTACACTTTGTTATGTGACAGAGGTCTGCGATAAACCAAAATTTGTGCACTTCATATTATTGGTGTATGTTTTGGTTGTAATTGATGATTTGACCGGCTTATTTTTTATGTTGATTACACTGCGCTAATGGTAGTGCTAACTGTGCTATTGTTCAAAATCTCTGACATGAATAACTAATTCCTGACAGTTTATTCACGTGTTCTAATTGGTAATAAAAGCAGACAGACGTTGGATTAGATTCTGCATCTACTTATGTTTGATGTTCGGTGACGTGTGTGTGTGTGTGTGTGTGTGTGTGTGTGTGTGTGTGTGTGTGTGTGGTGACATATTGCAGGGGTGGACCTCCCTGACAAAGAGGAAGATTTAATTGAACACAATCCAGATGGGAGCTGTCATAGAGAGGAATGGGAAGAGAGGAGTACAGTAGCACACACACACACACACACACACACACACACACACGATGCGCACACATACACACAAACAGAAGCTGTCATGAATAGAAGTACAGTAATATGCAACACACACACACACACACACACACACATATTAAAACACACCCATTACAGGACAGTATGAAGGCTCCTCTGGACCGGATGACAGGGCATTAATAATGCCATTAATATTCATGACCTGCCTGTGTTGTTGTCTCTCTCCCCGTCTCTCTACGTGGTCTGATTAGCGAACAAGCTCTTAACTGCAGAGTCCGACGTTTTAGTCCATAAATGTCACATTTTGAAGGTTAAGTTCAGGCATTCATTCCGAAACTGATAAATTGAACACGCCGCCCCGGGATTGAACACGCCATCCTGGGATTGAACACGCCGCCCTGGGATTGAACACGCCGCCCTGGGATTGAACACACCGCCCTGGGATTGAACACGCCGCCCTGGGATTGAACACGCCGCCCTGGGATTGAACACGCCACCTGGGATTGAACACGCCGCCCTGGGATTGAACACGCCGCCCTGGGATTGAACACGTGACCCTCGGAGCTGGAGCTGGCTTCTCATGCACATTCATTCTGAGTGGTTTGGGTTTGGGTTTGGGTTTGGGGATGAAACAAAAAACAAGTGCCTAGCACTGAGATTGAACATGCCACACTTGGAGCCGGAGCTCGCGGCTTGCAAAACAAAAACAAAAAAAATTACTCCATTGTATAAGTTTAGGCATTCATTTTGAACGGTTAAGGTAAGGGTTAAGGTTTGGGATAGGGTTAAAACAAAAGAAAAACTTGTCTCCCGAGTGGCGCAGTGGTCTAAGGCAACCGCATCGCAGTGCTTGAGGCGTCACTACGTACCCGGGTTCGATCCCAGTCTGCGTCGCAGCTGGCCGCGACCAGGAGACCCATGAGGTGGCGCACAATTGGTCAGGGGAGGGTTTGGCTGGATGTCCTTGTCCCATCGCGCTCTAGTGACTCCTTGTGGTGGGTTCGGGCGCATGCACGCTGACTTCGGTCGCCAGCTGTACAGACACATTGATGCGGCTGGCTTCCGGGTTAAGCGAGCAGTGCTGCTTGGCAGGGTCGTGTTTCGGAGGACGCGTGGCTCTCGACCTTCGCTTACCTGGATGGACGTCGAATTTCACAGTGGATCTGGCTGACAAGGAATGTTGCACAAAACCACAACATCATTTTTTGTTAAAGTTTTAATTAATTGTAGAAGAATTTGAAGTGGTTGAATTATACTTTTTAGGCCTTAAACGGTGCCATATGTATCATGATATGCAGCAAACCATGATACATTTGGCATATTAGATTCAAAGTAATCTTACATCAAACATTCAAAGTTATATATTAATGCATGTCACTACAATGCGAAGATGTTGGCGATAAGGAATATACCTGCTCCCTAGTGCAGAAATATGAGATTTGTAAGATGTGTGCATCTGTTACTGAATACATTCTGTAGCCCTAAGAAGACGTGTCCATCTGGTCCAGACACATTATTAAAGATGGACACAGATGTTGGCCTAACGGTACATTTACATTTTGATCAAATGCAATATTATTTTGTTCAGTGTATTTCATATTTCTGTGAAACACTTCAAGCACATTCAAGGTTGTTGGCATCTGTTTATAGTATCTAACATCTGTCCTGTTCCATTTCCTTGGACATGAAGAGAAGCTAAAGTTCCTAAAACTTGGAATGAGTGTAAACTGGGGATGGTTGTCACACAACTTATAAACAATGTGACAACCATCTCCAGTCTCTCCTATAGTTTACACATTAGAGGACACTCATATCCATGATATCAGTGGTCACTTTATAGTTTCAATAAAATTGTATTAACTTGATTTAAAAAAAGAAAGGAGAACATCCAACTGAGAGAAATATAAACCAGCTTGCATACAAGCAAAAACCACAGCAGATCTAATCCAGCCCAAAAACCACAGCAGATCTATTCCAGCCCAAAAACCACAGCAGATCTATTCCAGCCCAAAAACCACAGCAGATCTATTCCAGCCCAAAAACCACAGCAGATCTATTCCAGCCCCAAAACCACAGCAGATCTATTCCAGCCCCAAAACCACAGCAGATCTATTCCAGCCCAAAAACCACAGCAGATCTATTCCAGCCCAAAAACCACAGCAGATCTATTCCAGCCCCAAAACCACAGCAGATCTATTCCAGCCCCAAAACCATAGCAGATCTATTCCAGCCCCAAAACCATAGCAGATCTATTCCAGCCCAAAAACCACAGCAGATCTATTCCAGCCCCAAAACCACAGCAGATCTATTCCAGCCCAAAAACCACAGCAGATCTATTCCAGCCCCAAAACCATAGCAGATCTATTCCAGCCCAAAAACCACAGCAGATCTATTCCAGCCCCAAAACCATAGCAGATCTATTCCAGCCCAAAAACCACAGCAGATCTATTCCAGCCCCAAAACCACAGCAGATCTATTCCAGCCCCAAAACCACAGCAGATCTATTCCAGCCCAAAAACCACAGCAGATCTATTCCAGCCCAAAAACCACAGCAGATCTATTCCAGCCCCAAAACCACAGCAGATCTATTCCAGCCCCAAAACCATAGCAGATCTATTCCAGCCCCAAAACCATAGCAGATCTATTCCAGCCCAAAAACCACAGCAGATCTATTCCAGCCCCAAAACCATAGCAGATCTATTCCAGCCCAAAAACCACAGCAGATCTATTCCAGCCCCAAAACCATAGCAGATCTATTCCAGCCCAAAAACCACAGCAGATCTATTCCAGCCCCAAAACCACAGCAGATCTATTCAAGCCCAAAATGTAACAGAGGACAAAACAACCGAGGGTCTAACTTAAACAGACCGAACCAACGATAGAACACATTTATGACCATTTTATTCAATGAGGTTACTTACTGAGATCTAGCAGAATGAGAAACAATCAGAATGGCATTAGCACATTTCCACATTGTGTGGTCTAAAGTTGTCTGTGATAGGCATAGACTGGAGTTTGAAAAGTATTTATTTTAAATATTTTGGAATGTTTGATTGAGCTTGCCTGAAGTGCTGGATGGGCAGAGCTGGGGTTTTCTCTTTTGGGACTATTCCATTGGTGCCTTTTTGGCCAGGCAAGTTCACTTAAGCTCAGCTAAAGTATTTCAACCAAAAATAAGTACTATTTGAACCCATATCTGGTTGTCTCAAGTTGCCTTGTTTTTGGTAGCAGTCTGGCTGGCTACCTGGTTGCAGAGAGGTGATGGTCTGGTCCCAGATCTGTTTGTGCTGTCTTGCCAACTCCTATGGTCATTACCATCATGTTTGGCAAGACAACAAACGTATGAGTTGCCTATAGAGCAGACATAGGAGTTACCGGTACAGCAGACATAGGAGTTACCGGTACAGCAGACATAGGAGTTACCGGTACAGCAGACATAGGAGTTACCGGTACAGCAGACATAGGAGTTACCGGTACAGCAGACATAGGAGTTACCTATAAAGCAGAAAAAGGTCTGGGACCAGGCTGGGGAGTTCAGGGCAGACTGACCCACTAGCTGTACTAGACCCACAGAGAGACGGCATGGTAGCAGCGTAGCATCGTAGCATGGTAGCATCGTAGCATGGTAACACTGACTAGCTCAAACAAAGCTTCATTCCCAGGCAGACTGACTGATCATGCTCACTCACGGTGCACTGAATGATGCAAAAACCCGACACACACACTGAACACTAGCGTTAGTACACACACACACACACACTAAACCACAGCGTTAGTGAAGAGACACACTAGACCAGGGGTGGGCAACCCTGTTCCTGGATTGCTGCAGGTACCGCAGGATTTTGTTCCAACTAGTCACCACACCAGGGGTGCGTTCAGTTCGATTGAACTTTTTGCTAGGTTGCGGAACAGTTTGTACTGAACAACGCATTTTCCCAAAACATTATTTTACGTTCTTGAACAGACTCTGAGATAAGTTTGCACCGTTCGGTGATTGTGCTGGGGTGTGGCTTGAAGCAATGAGTGACATATTTAAAGGGCAGCGGTGCATTTCCACCCACAACCCAACCCTTCCCCGTTTTTCAATTGGTCGTTCAGTACAGCAACACTTCCGTTCAATTGAACATTCTGTTACATTTTTATGTTCTGAACGTAGCCCTGATCTACTGAGCTAATTGATCAGTTCATTGATTGCCTAAATTCAACACACCTGGTTTTCCATTCCAGGACCAGGGTTACCTACCCCTGCACTACACACACTACCATTAGTGCACACACACTAAACAAACAGCAGGCATTGGAATTATATGAATATATGTATGAATCAACTCTTTTGGAATTATATGAATATATATATATATATTAATCAACTTTTGGAATGATATTAATATATATATAGATATATCTATATATATGAATCAACTCTTTTGGAATTATATTAATATATATATATGAATCAACTTTCGGGAATTATATTAATATATATATGAATCAACTCTTTTGGAATTATATGAGTATATATGAATCAACTCTTGGAATTATATAAATATATATTTGAATCAACTATTTTGGAATTATATTTATATATATATGAATCAACTCTTTTGGAATTATATAAATACATATTTGAATCAACTATTTTGGAATTATATTTATATATATATGAATCAACTCTTTTGGAATTATATTAATATATATATATATGAATCAACTCTTTTGGAATTATATTTATATATATTGTAATGACCTGACTAGATCATAAAAGAACAACTGTCCAGACAGAGGATTGAGTTTACGAATGGACGGTTTATTAAACCAACTTTACACAGGCTACTGTTTGGCCGTAGCCCACACCAAATAAATGAAAGATAACCCACAAGCCAATCGCGACCTTCTCTTGTGAAGCCCAGACATAAAAAGAGAGAGAACAAAGGCTAAACCTGGTCTTAACTTCCAATGCTCCATCCCCCTGCCCAACCCCCCTCCACGCCACTCCGCCAACCGCCAGGATGCCCGGCATCAGAACATTCCAGGCATTCCCGTGATTGGCAGATAGCAGGTTGATTGACATGTCGGACCCCGCGAACACTGGGTACTGGTAGGTACAACACAACCATCTACTAGCCTAACACATAACACACAGCTGTCTGTGCGGGTCGCTACACAGCCCCCCCACCACAAAGTCCCTCGTCCCCGAGGGAACAAACAAAGTCTCTGAAGCGACCCGGAGGTCTCCTTTGCCTGCGTGGCTGTGATGGCCGCAGAGTGCCCCTCTGGGAACCAGGGGATGAAGGCACGGACATGGGGGACAAGGAAGCGGGAACGGGTAATACAGTCCGTGGCTCTGGGGAACCACGCGGTGACACAGGGGGAGTGGGCTGTCTGGAGCCTTGTCTGCGGCACCTGGGGGTGGGTGCCTGGAGAATGTCATTGCCAGAGAGGGGAATTGTGGGGGTTCCTGGGGTTTGGGGAGAAGAGGCCCCTCTATATGGGGCTAACCTGTCCCGGTGCAGTGTCACCTTTCTCCCCCTGGGAGGAAGCTGCACCTGGTAAACAACCCCCCCTACCCTCTCCAGGACACTGCAGGGTCCCACTCAGTGACTGTCCAACTTGGGGCATCTGCCTTTTTTCCTTAGCGGGCTGTAGACCCAGACCAGCTCCCCAGCCACAAAGTGCCTTCCCCGGGTGTGCACGTCATAGTTCCTCTTCTGCCTCACACCTGCATTCAGCAGCTGCTCTCTGGCGAAGGTGTGGGCTGTCTCCAGGCGGTCCTGGAGTCTCCGGGCATACTCCGGCCCCGGGGAAACATGAGGGCTATCCAGGGGCCGACCAAACGCCATCTCCGCAGGGGTACGGATCTCTCTCCCCAGCATGAGGAGGGCAGGCGTGCAGGAGGTGGAGTCTTGGACAGCGGAGCGGCTCCAAACCTGCTGAACATCCCCGCTGTCAGGGCGTCGACGATGGTCTCTGCCTCCTGGTCAGGCAGAGCATAGGCCTCGGGCCATTTTGTGAAATAGTCCATGGCCGTGAGCACCTAGCGGTTTCCACTGTCTGTGGTGGGGAACGTCCCAACTACATCCACTCCCACCCTCTCCATGGGAGCCCCCACTGGGAACTGTTGGAGCTGAGCATGAGAGCGGCCTGGGGGGCCCTTTCTCGCTGTGCAGTTGTCACAGCGGCGGCAAAAGTCTTCCACATCCCTCTTGTGCTGCCCCCAGTAAAAGCCCTGACGGAGGCGGCGCAGTGTTTTTGTGACCCCAAAGTGTCCAGTCCCCACCCCCCCATGAGTACTCTGGAGCACAGCCTCCCGCAATGCTTTTGGGACCACCACCTGCCACCTCTCCTCCCCCGTAGCTGACTCCTTCCATGCCCGCTGTAACACGCCATCAGCCAGCCGCAGTCGCTTTGACCACAACCCTTTGGTCGCGAGTGAGAGCGCTGTCACCTCCTTACAGTAAAGGTCAGACCACCCAGATGAATCAACTCTTTTGGAATTATATGAGTATATTTATGAATCAACTCTTTTGGAATTATATTAATATATATATGAAAATACTATTTTGGAATTATATATATATATATATATATATATATATATATATATATATATATATATATAAATAATATAATATGCCATTTAGCTGACGCTTTTATCCCCAGCGACTTACAGTCATGTGCGCATACATTTTTACGTATGGGTGGTCCCGGGGATCAAACCCACCACCCTGGCGTTACAAGCGCCATGCTCTACCAATTGAGCTACATATACAGTGAGGGAAAAAAGTATTTGATCCCCTACTGATTTTGTACGTTTGCCCACTGACAAAGAAATGATCAGCCTATAATTTTAATGGTAGGTTTATTTGAACAGTGAGAGACAGAATAACAACAACAAAATCCAGAAAAACGCATGTCAAAAATGTTAGAAATTGATTTGCATTTTAATGAGGGAAATAAGTATTTGACCCCCTCTCAATCAGAAAGATTTCTGTCTGACAGGTGTCTTTTATACAAGTAACGAGCTGAGATTAGGAGCACACTCTTAAAGGGAGTGCTCCTAATCTCAGTTTGTTACCTGTATAAAAGACACCTGTCCACAGAAGCAATCAATCAATCAGATTCCAAACTCTCCACCATGGCCAAGACCAAAGAGCTCTCCAAGGATGTCAGGGACAAGATTGTAGACCTACACAAGGCTGGAATGGGCTACAAAACCATCGCCAAGCAGTTTGGTGAGAAGGTGACAACAGCTGGTGCGATTATTCGCAAATGGAAGAAACACAAAATAACTGTCAATCTCCCTTGGCCTGGTGCTCCATGCAAGATCTCACCTCGTGGAGTTGCAATGATCATGAGAACGGTGAGGAACAGCCCAGAACTACACGGGAGGATCTTGTCAATGATCTCAAGGCAGCTGGGACCATTGTCACCAAGAAAACAATTGTTAAAACACTACGCCGTGAAGGACTGAAATCCTGCAGCGCCCGCAAGGTCCCCCTGCTCAAGAAAGCACATATACAGGGCCGTCTGAAGTTTGCCAATGAACATCTAAATGATTCAGTGGAGAACTGGGTGAAAGTGTTGTGGTCAGATGAGACCAAAATGGAGCTCTTTGGCATCAACTCAACTTGCGTGTTTGGAGGAGGAGGAATGCTGCCTATGACCCCAAGAACACCATCCGCACCGTCAAACATGGAGGTGGAAACATTATGCTTTGGGGTGTTTTCCTGCTAATGGGACAGGACAACTTCACCGCATCAAAGGGACGATGGACGGGGCCATGTACCGTCAAATCTTGGGTGAGAACCTCCTTCCCTCAGCCAGGGCATTGAAAATGGGTCGTGGATGGGTATTCCAGCATAACAATGACCCAAAACACACGGCCAAGGCAACAAAGGAGTGGCTCAAGAAGAAGCACATTAAGGTCCTGGAGTGGCCTAGCCAGTCTCCAGACCTAAATCCCATAGAAAATCTGTGGAGGGAGCTGAAGGTTCGAGTTGCCAAACGTCAGCCTCAAAACCTTTATGACTTGGAGAAGATCCGCAAAGAGGAGTGGAACAAAACATTACATTTACATTTTAGTCATTTAGCAGACGCTCTTATCCAGAGCGACTTACAGGAGCAATTAGGGTTAAGTGCCTTGCTCAAGGGCACATTAACGTCATTTAGCAGACGCTCTTAGCCAGAGCGACTCACAAATTGGTGCGTTCACCCTATAGCCAGTGGGATAACCACTTTACAATTTGGGGGGGGGAGAGAGAGGCCAGTTAACAGTACAGTAAGGAGAGGGGAGGGAGAGGCAGGTTAACAGGACACTAAGGAGAGGGGAGAGAGAGGCCGGTTAACAGGACACTACGGAGAGGGGAGAGAGAGGCCGGTTAACAGGACACTACGGAGAGGGGAGAGAGAGGCCGTTTAACAGGACACTAAAGAGAGGGGAGAGAGAGGCAGGTTAACAGGACACTAAGGTGAGGAGAGAGAGACCCAGGTTAACAGGACACAAAGGAGAGGGGAGAGAGAGGCAGGTTAACAGGACACTAAGGAGAGGGGAGAGAGAGGCAGGATAACAGGACAATAAGGAGAGGGGAGAGAGAGGCAGGTTAACAGGACACTGAGAGGGGAGAGAGAGGCAGGTTAACAGGACACTGAGAGGGGAGAGAGAGGCAGGTTAACAGGACACTAAGGAGAGGGGAGAGAGAGGCAGGTTAACAGGACACTGAGAGGGGAGAGAGAGGCAGGTTAACAGGACACTGAGAGGGGAGAGAGAGGCAGGTTAACAGGACACTAAGGAGAGGGGAGAGGGAGGCAGGTTAACAGGACACTAAGGAGAGGGGAGAGAGAGGCCGTTTAACAGGACACTGAGAGGGGAGAGAGAGGCCGGTTAACAGGACACTACGGAGAGGGGAGAGAGAGGCCGGTAAACAGGACACTACGGAGAGGGGAGAGAGAGGCCGTTTAACAGGACACTGAGAGGGGAGAGAGAGGCAGGTTAACAGGACACTAAGGTGAGGAGAGAGAGACCCAGGTTAACAGGACACTAAGGAGAGGGGAGAGAGAGGCAGGTTAACAGGACACTAAGGAGAGGGGAGAGAGACGCAGGTTAACAGGACAATAAGGAGAGGGGGAGAGAGAGGCAGGATAACAGGACAGGGGGGGGGGGGGGGGGGGGGGGTTAGAAGGATTACTTTATCCTATCCCAGGTATTCCTTAAAGAGGTGGGGTTTCAAATGTCTCCGGAAGGTGGTGAGTGACTCCGCTGTCCTGGTGTCGTGAGGGAGCTTGTTCCACCATTGGGGTGCCAGAGCAGCGAACAGTTTTGACTGGGCTGAACGGGAGCTATGCTTCCGCAGAGGAAGGGGAGCCAGCAGGCCAGAGGTGGATGAACGCAATGCCCTCGTTTGGGTGTAGGGACTGATCAGAGCCTGAAGGTACAGAGGTGCCGTTCCCCTCACTGCTCCATAGGCAAGCACCATGGTCTTGTAGCGGATGCGAGCTTCAACTGGAAGCCAGTGGAGTGTGCGGAGGAGGGGGGTGACGTGAGAGAACTTGGGAAGGTTGAACACCAGACGGGCTGCGGCATTCTGGATGAGTTGTAGGGGTTTAATGGCACAGGCAGGGAGGCCAGCCAACAGCGAGTTGCAGTAGTCCAGACGGGAGATGACAAGTGCCTGGATTAGGACCTGTGCCGCTTCCTGTGTAAGGCAGGGTCGTACTCCTGAGATGTGTTTAAACCTGGTGGCCAACTACAAGAAACGTCTGACCTCTGTGATTGCCAACAAGGGTTTTTCCACCAAGTACTAAGTAATTTTTTGCAGAGGGGTCAAATACTTATTTCCCTCATTAAAATGCAAATCAATTTATAACATTTTTGACATCAATCAATCAATTTTATTTTATATAGCCCTTCGTACATCAGCTAATATCTTGAAGTGCTGTACAGAAACCCAGCCTAAAACCCCAAACAGCTAGTAATGCAGGTGTAGAAGCACGGTGGCTAGGAAAAACTCCCTAGAAAGGCCAAAACCTAGGAAGAAACCTAGAGAGGAACCAGGCTATGAGGGGTGGCCAGTCCTCTTCTGGCTGTGCCGGGTGGAGGTTACAACAGAACCATGCCAAGATGTTCAAAAATGTTCATAAGTGACAAGCATGGTCAAATAATAATCAGGAATAAATCTCAGTTGGCTTTTCATAGCCGATCATTAAGAGTTGAAAACAGCAGGTCTGGGACAGGTAGGGGTTCCATAACCGCAGCCAGAACAGTTGAAACTGGAATAGCAGCAAGGCCAGGCGGACTGGGGACAGCAAGGAGTCACCACGGCCGGTAGTCCCGACGTATGGTCCTAGGGCTCAGGTCTCTCAGTTGGCTTTTCATAGCCGATCATTAAGAGTTGAAAACAGCAGGTCTGGGACAGGTAGGGGTTTCGTAACCGCAGGCAGAACAGTTGAAACTGGAATAGCAGCAAGGCCAGGCGGACTGGGGACAGCAAGGTGTCAGCATGCCCGGTAGTCCTGACGTATGGTCCTAGGGCTCAGGTTCTCAGAGAGAAAGAGAGAACGAGAGAATTAGAGAGCGCATACTTAAATTCACACAGGACACTGGATAAGACAGGAGAAGTACTCCAGGTATAACCAACTAACCCCAGCCCCCCGACACATAAACTACTGCAGCATAAATACTGGAGGCTGAGACAGGAGCGGTCCGGAGACACTGTGGCCCCATCCGAAGAAACCCCCGGACAGGGCCAAACAGGAAGGATATAACCCCACCCACTCTGCCAAAGCACAGCCCCCGCACCACTAGAGGGATATCCTCAACCACCAACTTACAATCCTGAGACAGGGCCGAGTATAGCCCACAGAGGTCTCCACCACAGCACAAACCAAGGGGGGGCGCCAACCCAGACAGGAAGATCACGTCAGTAACTCAACCCACTCAAGTGACGCACCCCTCCTAGGGACGGCATGAAAGAGCACCAGCAAGCCAGTGACTCAGCCCCTGTAACAGGGTTAGAGGCAGAGAACCCCAGTGGAGAGAGGGGAACCGGCCTGGCAGAGACAGCAAGGGCTGTTCGTTGCTCCAGAGCCTTTCCGTTCACCTTCACACTCCTGGGCCAGACTACACTCAATCATATGACCCACTGAAGAGATAAGTCTTCAGTAAAGACTTAAAGGTTGAGACCGAGTCTGCGTCTCTCACATGGGTAGGCAGACTGTTCCATAAAAATGGAGATCTATAGGAGAAAGCCCTGCCTCCCGCTGTTTGCTTAGAAATTCTAGGGACAATTAGGAGGCCTGCGTCTTGTGACCGTAGCGTACGTATTGGTATGTACGGCAGGACCAACTCGGAAAGATAGGTAGGAGCAAGCCCATGTAACGCTTTATAGGTTAACAGTAAAACCTTGAAATCAGCCCTTGCCTTAACAGGAAGCCAGTGTAGGGAAGCTAGCACTGGAGTAATATGATCAAATTTCTTGGTTCTAGTCAGGATTCTAGCAGCCGTATTTAGCACTAACTGAAGTTTATTTAGTGCTTTATCCGGGTAGCCGGAAAGTAGAGCATTGCAGTAGTCTAACCTAGAAGTAACAAATGCATGGATTAATTTTTCTGCATCATTTTTGGACAGAAAATTTCTGATTTTTGCAATGTTACGTAGATGGAAAAAAGCTGTCCTTGAAACAGTCTTGATATGTTCGTCAAAAGAGAGATCAGGGTCAAGAGTAACGCCGAGGTCCTTCACAGTTTTATTTGAGACGACTTTACAACCATCAAGATGAATTGTCAGATTTAACAGAAGATCTCTTTGTTTCTTGGGACCTAGAACAAGCATCTCTGTTTTGTCCGAGTTTAAAAGTAGAAAGTTTTCAGCCATCCACTTCCTTATGTCTGAAACACAGGCTTCTAGCGAGGGCAATTTTGGGGCTTCACCATGTTTCATTGAAATGTACAGCTGTGTGTCATCCGCATAGCAGTGAAAGTTAACATTATGTTTTCGAATAACATCCCCAAGAGGTAAAATATATAGTGAAAACAATAGTGGTCCTAAAACGGAACCTTGAGGAACACCGAAATGTACAGTTGATTTGTCGGAGGACAGACCATTCACAGAGACAAACTGATATCTTTCCGACAGGTAAGATCTAAACCAGGCCAGAACTTGTCCGTGTAGACCAATTTGGGTTTCCAGTCTCTCCAAAAGAATGTGGTGATCGATGGTGTCAAAGGCAGCACTAAGGTCTAGTAGCACGAGGACAGATGCAGAGCCTCGGTCTGACGTCATTAAAAGGTCATTTACCACCTTCACAAGTGCAGTCTCAGTGCTATGATGGGGTCTAAAACCAGACTGAAGCATTTCGTATACATTGTTTGTCTTCAGAAAGGCAGTGAGTTGCTGCGCAACAGCTTTTTCTAAAATTTTTGAGAGGAATGGAAGATTCGATATAGGCCGATAGTTTTTTATATTTTCCGGGTCAAGGTTTGGCTTTTTCAAGAGAGGCTTTATCACTGCCACTTTTAGTGAGTTTGGTACACATCCGGTGGATAGAGAGCTGTTTATTATGTTCAACATAGGAGGGCCAAGCACAGGAAGCAGCTCCTTCAGCAGTTTAGTAGGAATAGGATCCAGTATGCAGCTTGAAGGTTTAGAGGCCATGATTATTTTCATCATTGTGTCAAGAGATATAGTACTAAAACACTTAAGTGTCTCTCCCGATCCCAGGCCCTCGCAGAGCTGTGCAGATCCAGGACAGCTAAGCCCTGGAGGAATACGCAGATTCAAAGAGGAGTCCGTAATTTGCTTTCTAATGGTCATGATCTTTTCCACAAAGAAGTTCATGAATTTATTACTGCTGAAGTGAAAGCCATCCTCTCTTGGGGAATGCTGCTTTTTAGTTAGCTTTGCAACAGTATCAAAAAGAAATTTTGGATTGTTCTTATTTTCCTCGATTAAGTTGGAAAAGTAGGATGATCGAGCAGCAGTGAGGGCTCTTCGGTACTGCACGGTACTGTCTTTCCAAGCTAGTCGGAAGACTTCCAGTTTGGTGTGGCGCCATTTCCGTTCCAATTTCCTGGAAGCTTGCTTCAAAGCTCGGGTATTTTCTGTATACCAGGGAGCTAGTTTCTTATGACAAATGTTTTTCGTTTTTAGGGGTGCAACTGCATCTAGGGTATTGCGCAAGGTTAAATTGAGTTCCTCAGTTAAGTGGTTAACTGATTTTTGTCCTCTGACGTCCTTGGGTAGGCAGAAGGAGTCTGGAAGGGCATCAAGGAATTTTTGTGTTGTCTGAGAATTTATAGCACGACTTTTGATGCTCCTTGGTTGGGGTCTGAGCAGATTATTTGTTGCGATTGCAAACGTAATAAAATGGTGGTCCGATAGTCCAGGATTTTGTGGAAAAACATTAAGATCTACAACATTTATTCCATGGGACAAAACTAGGTCCAGAGTATGACTGTGGCAGTGAGTAGGTCCAGAGACATGTTGGACAAAACCCACTGAGTCGATGATGGCTCCGAAAGACTTTTGGAGTGGGTCTGTGGACTTCTCCATGTGAATATTAAAATCACCAAAAATTAGAATATGATCTGCTATGACTACAAGGTCTGATAGGAATTCAGGAAACTCAGAGAGGAACGCTGTATATGGCCCAGGAGGCCTGTAAACAGTAGCTATAAAAAGTGATTGAGTAGGCTGCATAGATTTCATGACTAGAAGCTCAAAAGACGAAAACGCCATTTTTTTTTTTGTAAATTGAAATTTGCTATCGTAAATGTTAGCAACACCTCCGCCTTTGCGGGATGCACGGGGAATATGGTCACTAGTGTAACCAGGAGGTGAGGCCTCATTTAACACAGCAAATTCATCAGGCTTAAGCCATGTTTCAGTCAGGCCAATCACATCAAGATTATGATCAGTGATTAGTTCATTGACTATGACTGCCTTTGAAGTGAGGGATCTAACATTAAGTAACCCTATTTTGAGATGTGAGGTATCACGATCTCTTTCAATAATGGCAGGAATGGAGGAGGTCTTTATCCTAATAAGATTGCTAAGGCGAACACCGCCATGTTTAGTTTTGCCCAACCTAGGTCGAGGCACAGACACAGTCTCAATGGGTATGGCTGAGCTGACTACACTGACTGTGCTATTGGCAGACTCCACTAAGCTGGCAGGTTGGCTAACAGCCTGCTGCCTGGCCTGCACCCTATTTCACTGTGGGGCTAGAGGAGTTAGAGCCCTATCTATGTTGGTAGATAAGATGAGAGCACCCCTCCAGCTAGGATGGAGTCCGTCACTCCTCAGCAGGTCAGGCTTGGTCCTGTTTGTGGGTGAGTCCCAGAAAGAGGGCCAATTATCTACAAATTCTATCTTTTGGGAGGGGCAGAAAACAGTTTTCAACCAGCGATTGAGTGCTGAGACTCTGCTGTAGAGCTCGTCACTCCCCCTAACTGGGAGGGGGCCAGAGACAATTACTCGATGCCGACACATCTTTCTAGCTGATTTACACGCTGAAGCTATGTTGCACTTGGTGACCTCTGACTGTTTCATCCTAACATCGTTGGTGCCGACGTGGATAACAATATCTCTATACTCTCTACACTCGCCAGTTTTAGCTTTAGCCAGCACCATCTTTAGATTAGCCTTAACGTCGGTAGCCCTGCCCCCTGGTAAACAGTGTATGATCGCTGGGTGATTCGTTTTAAGTCTAATACTGCGGGTAATGGAGTCGCCAATGACTAGGGTTTTCAATTTGTCAGAGCTAATGGTGGGAGCCTTCGGCGTCTCAGACCCCGTAACGGGAGGAGTAGAGACAAGAGAAGACTCAGACTCAGACTCCGACTCGCTACATAATGGGGAAAACCGGTTGAAAGTTTCTGTCGGCTGAATGAGCGACACCGGTTGAGCATTCCGACAGTATTTCCCTCCAGAAGCCATGAGAAAGTTGTCCGGCTGCGGGGACTGTGCGGGGGGATTTATACTAACGTTACTATCTGTACTTACTGGTGGCACAGACGCTGTTTCTTCCTTTCCTACACTGAAATTACCCTTGCCTAACGATTGCGTCTGAAGCTGGGCTTGTAGCACAGCTATTCTCGCCGTAAGGCGATCGTTCTCCTGTATATTATGAGTACAGCGACTGCAATTAGAAGACATCATGTTAATGTTACTACTTAGCTTCGGCTGTTGAAGATGTTGACGAACCATGTCCAGATAAAGCGTCCGGAGTGAAAAAGTTGAATGAGGGAAAAAAGTTGCGATGGAAAAAAGAAAAATAAAGTAAAGTTGGCAGCAAAAACGCACAGGAAAATGACTCTTCTGTCTCGGGACATTCACTCCTTGGAGGAGAGCGCGCTTTTTCCCAGAATCACCCAGAATGCACTGTGTCAGACAAGTGTTAACTCAGGACATGCGTTTTTCTGGATTTTTTTGTTGTTATTCTGTCTCTCACTGTTCAAATAAACCGAACATTACAATTATAGACTGATCATGTCTTTGTCAGTAGGCAAACGTACAAAATAAGCAGGGGATCAAATACTTTCATTTCAGTAGTAGACCAGTTAGACCATAGTGTGTTATCATTTCAGTAGTAGACCAGTTAGACCATAGTGTGTTATCATTTCAGTAGTAGACCAGTTAGACCATAGTGTTTTATCATTTCAGTAGTAGACCAGTTAGACCATAGTGTGTCATCATCATTTCAGTAGTAGACCAGTTAGACCATAGTGTGTCATCATAATTTCAGTAGTACACCAGTTAGACCATAGTGTGTTATCATTTCAGTAGTAGACCAGTTAGACCATAGTGTGTTATCATTTCAGTAGTAGACCAGTTAGACCATAGTGTATTATCATTTCAGTAGTAGACCAGATAGACCATAGTGTGTAATCATTTCAGTAGTAGACCAGATAGACCATAGTGTGTTATCATTTCAGTAGTACACCAGTTAGACCATAGTGTGTTATCATTTCAGTAGTAGACCAGTTAGACCATAGTATGTTATCATTTCAGTAGTACACCAGTTAGACCATAGTGTGTTATCATTTCAGTAGTACACCAGTTAGACCATAGTGTGTTATCATTTCAGTTGTAGACCAGTTAGACCATAGTGTATTATCATTTCAGTAGTAGACCAGTTAGACCATAGTGTGTCATCATTTCAGTAGTAGACCAGTTAGACCATAGTGTATTATCATTTCAGTAGTAGACCAGTTAGACCATAGTGTGTCATCATTTCAGTAGTACACCAGTTAGACCATAGTGTGTCATCATTTCAGTAGTACACCAGTTAGACCATAGTGTGTCATCATTTCAGTAGTAGACCAGTTAGACCATAGTGTGTTATCATTTCAGTAGTACACCAGTTAGACCATAGTGTGTTATCATTTCAGTAGTACACCAGTTAGACCATAGTGTGTTATCATTTCAGTAGTAGACCAGTTAGACCATAGTGTGTTATCATTTCAGTAGTACACCAGTTAGACCATAGTGTATTATCATTTCAGTAGTAGACCAGTTAGACCATAGTGTGTTATCATTTCAGTAGTGCACCAGTTAGACCATAGTGTATTATCATTTCAGTAGTAGACCAGTTAGACCATAGTGTATTATCATTTCAGTAGTAGACCAGTTAGACCATAGTGTGTTATCATTTCAGTAGTGCACCAGTTAGACCATAGTGTGTTATCATTTCAGTAGTAGACCAGTTAGACCATAGTGTATTTTCATTTCAGTAGTACACCAGTTAGACCATAGTGTGTTATCATTTCAGTAGTAGACCAATTATACCATAGTGTATTATCATTTCAGTAGTACACCAGTTAGACCATAGTGTGTTATCATTTCAGTAGTAGATAGTTAGACCATAGTGTGTTATAATTTCAGTAGTAGACCAGTTAGACCATAGTGTGTTATCATTTCAGTAGTACACCAGTAAGACCATAGTGTGTTATCATTTCAGTAGTAGACCAGTTAGACATTAGTGTGTTATCATTTCAGTAGTAGACCAGTTAGACCATAGTGTGTTATCATTTCAGTAGTAGACCAGTTAGACCATAGTGTGTCATCATCATTTCAGTAGTAGACCAGTTAGACCATAGTGTGTTATCATTTCAGTAGTAGACCAGTTAGACCATAGTGTGTTATCATTTCAGTAGTAGACCAGTTAGACCATAGTGTTTTATCATTTCAGTAGTAGACCAGTTAGACCATAGTGTGTAATCATTTCAGTAGTACACCAGTTAGACCATAGTGTGTTATCATTTCAGTAGTACACCAGTTAGACCATAGTGTGTTATCATTTCAGTAGTAGACCAGTTAGACCATAGTGTGTTATCATTTCAGTAGTAGACCAGTTAGACCATAGTGTGTTATCATTTCAGTAGTACACCAGTTAGACCATAGTGTGTTATCATTTCAGTAGTACACCAGTTAGACCATAGTGTGTTATCATTTCAGTAGTAGACCAGTTAGACCATAGTGTGTCATCATCATTTCAGTAGTAGACCAGTTAGACCATAGTGTGTTATCATTTCAGTAGTACACCAGTAAGACCATAGTGTGTTATCATTTCAGTAGTAGACCAGTTAGACATTAGTGTGTTATCATTTCAGTAGTAGACCAGTTAGACCATAGTGTGTTATCATTTCAGTAGTAGACCAGTTAGACCATAGTGTGTCATCATCATTTCAGTAGTAGACCAGTTAGACCATAGTGTGTTATCATTTCAGTAGTAGACCAGTTAGACCATAGTGTGTTATCATTTCAGTAGTAGACCAGTTAGACCATAGTGTTTTATCATTTCAGTAGTAGACCAGTTAGACCATAGTGTGTAATCATTTCAGTAGTACACCAGTTAGACCATAGTGTGTTATCATTTCAGTAGTACACCAGTTAGACCATAGTGTGTTATCATTTCAGTAGTAGACCAGTTAGACCATAGTGTGTTATCATTTCAGTAGTAGACCAGTTAGACCATAGTGTGTTATCATTTCAGTAGTACACCAGTTAGACCATAGTGTGTTATCATTTCAGTAGTACACCAGTTAGACCATAGTGTGTTATCATTTCAGTAGTAGACCAGTTAGACCATAGTGTGTCATCATCATTTCAGTAGTAGACCAGTTAGACCATAGTGTGTTATCATTTCAGTAGTCGACCATTTAGACCATAGTGTGTTATCATTTCAGTAGTAGACCAGTTAGACCATAGTGTGTTATCATTTCAGTAGTAGACCAGTTAGACCATAGTGTATTATCATTTCAGTAGTAGACCAGTTAGACCATAGTGTGTAATCATTTCAGTAGTACACCAGTTAGACCATAGTGTGTTATCATTTCAGTAGTACACCAGTTAGACCATAGTGTGTTATCATTTCAGTAGTAGACCAGTTAGACCATAGTGTGTCATCATCATTTCAGTAGTAGACCAGTTAGACCATAGTGTGTTATCATTTCAGTAGTACACCAGTTAGACCATAGTGTGTTATCATTTCAGTAGTACACCAGTTAGACCATAGTGTGTTATCATTTCAGTAGTAGACCAGTTAGACCATAGTATGTTATCATTTCAGTAGTACACCAGTTAGACCATAGTGTGTTATCATTTCAGTAGTACACCAGTTAGACCATAGTGTGTTATCATTTCAGTAGTAGACCAGTTAGACAATAGTGTGTTATCATTTCAGTAGTAGACCAGTTAGACCATAGTGTGTTATCATTTCAGTAGTAGACCAGTTAGACCATAGTGTGTTATCATTTCAGTAGTAGACCAGTTAGACCATAGTGTGTTATCATTTCAGTAGTAGACCAGTTAGACCATAGTGTGTTATCATTTCAGTAGTGCACCAGTTAGACCATAGTGTATTATCATTTCAGTAGTAGACCAGTTAGACCATAGTGTGTAATCATTTCAGTAGTACACCAGTTAGACAAAAGTGTGTTATCATTTCAGTAGTACACCAGTTAGACCATAGTGTGTTATCATTTCAGTAGTAGACCAGTTAGACCATAGTATGTTATCATTTCAGTAGTACACCAGTTAGACCATAGTATGTTATCATTTCAGTAGTACACCAGTTAGACCATAGTGTGTTATCTTTTCAGTAGTACACCAGTTAGACCATAGTGTGTTATCATTTCAGTAGTAGACCAGTTAGACCATAGTGTGTTATCATTTCAGTAGTAGACCAGTTAGACCATAGTGTGTTATCATTTCAGTAGTAGACCAGTTAGACCATAGTGTGTTATCATTTCAGTAGTAGACCAGTTAGACCATAGTGTGTTATTATTTCAGTAGTAGACCAGTTAGACCATAGTGTGTTATCATTTCAGTAGTAGACCAGTTAGACCATAGTGTATTATCATTTCAGTAGTAGACCAGTTAGACCATAGTGTGTTATCATTTCAGTTGTACACCAGTTAGACCATAGTGTGTTATCATTTCAGTAGTAGACCAGTTAGACCATAGTGTGTTATCATTTCAGTAGTAGACCAGTTAGACCATAGTGTGTTATCATTTCAGTAGTAGACCAGTTAGACAATAGTGTGTTATCATTTCAGTAGTAGACCAGTTAGACCATATTGTGTTATCATTTCAGTAGTAGACCAGTTAGACCATAGTGTGTCATCATCATTTCAGTAGTAGACCAGTTAGACCATAGTGTGTCATCATCATTTCAGTAGTAGACCAGTTAGACCATAGTGTGTTATCATTTCAGTGGTAGACCAGTTAGACCATAGTGTGTTATCATTTCAGTAGTAGACCAGTTAGACCATAGTGTGTTATCATTTCAGTAGTAGACCAGTTAGACCATAGTGTGTTATCATTTCAGTAGTAGACCAGTTAGACCATAGTGTGTTATCATTTCAGTAGTACACCAGTTAGACCATAGTGTGTTATCATTTCAGTAGTAGACCAGTTAGACCATAGTGTGTTATCATTTCAGTAGTAGACCAGTTAGACCATAGTGTGTTATCATTTCAGTAGTAGACCAGTTAGACCATAGTGTGTTATCATTTCAGTAGTACACCAGTTAGACCATAGTGTGTTATCATTTCAGTAGTACACCAGTTAGACCATAGTGTGTCATCATCATTTCAGTAGTAGACCAGTTAGACCATAGTGTGTCATCATCATTTCAGTAGTAGACCAGTTAGACCATAGTGTGTTATCATTTCAGTAGTACACCAGTTAGACCATAGTGTGTTATCATTTCAGTAGTAGACCAGTTAGACCATAGTGTGTTATCATTTCAGTAGTAGACCAGTTAGACCATAGTGTGTTATCATTTCAGTAGTAGACCAGTTAGACCATAGTGTGTTATCATTTCAGTAGTACACCAGTTAGACCATAGTGTGTTATCATTTCAGTAGTAGACCAGTTAGACCATAGTGTGTTATCATTTCAGTAGTAGACCAGTTAGACCATAGTGTGTCATCATCATTTCAGTAGTAGACCAGTTAGACCATAGTGTGTTATCATTTCAGTAGTAGACCAGTTAGACCATAGTGTGTTATCATTTCAGTAGTAGACCAGTTAGACCATAGTGTGTTATCATTTCAGTAGTAGACCAGTTAGACCATAGTGTGTTATCATTTCAGTAGTAGACCAGTTAGACCATAGTGTGTTATCATTTCAGTAGTACACCAGTTAGAACATAGTGTGTTATCATTTCAGTAGTAGACCAGTTAGACCATAGTGTGTTATCATTTCAGTAGTAGACCAGTTAGACCATAGTGTGTTATCATTTCAGTAGTAGACCAGTTAGACCATAGTGTGTTATCATTTCAGTAGTACACCAGTTAGACCATAGTGTGTTATCATTTCAGTAGTAGACCAGTTAAACCATAGTGTGTTATCATTTCAGTAGCAGACCAGTTAGACCATAGTGTGTTATCATTTCAGTAGTAGACCAGTTAGACCATAGTGTATTATCATTTCAGTAGTAGACCAGTTAGACCATAGTGTGTTATCATTTCAGTAGTAGACCAGTTAGACCATAGTGTGTTATCATTTCAGTAGTAGACCAGTTAAACCATAGTGTGTTATCATTTCAGTAGCAGACCAGTTAGACCATAGTGTTTTATCATTTCAGTACTACAGCAGTTAGACCATAGTGTGTTATCATTTCAGTAGTAGACCAGTGTCGCGTTCGTTGAATGACGGGTCAGACCAAGGCGCAGCGTGATATGCGTACATGTTTATTAAACTTTAAACACACGACAAAACAACAAAGGAAACGAAATGTGAAGTCCAAGGTAGAACACACAACATACCTTACAAGGAACAAGATCCCACAACTAGACAGTGCCAATAGGCTGCCTAAGTATGGGCCCCAATCAGAGACAACGAGCGACAGCTGCCTCTGATTGGGACCACACCGGCCAACATAGATCCACACATACTAGATCGACAACATATAAAAAGCACAACAAGGATTATACACACCCTGACTCAACATATAAGCGTCCTCTGAGTCAGGGCGTGACAGTACCCATTTTTTACATTTACATTTTAGTCATTTAGCAGACGCTCTTATCCAGAGCGACTTACAGGAGCAATTAGGGTTAAGTGCCTTGCTCAAGGGCACATTTACGTCATTTAGCAGACGCTCTTATCCAGAGCGACTTACAAATTGGTGCATTCACCCTATAGCCAGTGGGATAACCACTTTCCAAAATAAATTTTTTTATTTTTAATTTTTTTAAAAAAAAAAAATTTTGGGGGGGTAAAATGATTACTTTATCCTATCCCAGGTATTCCTTAAAGAGGTGGGGTTTCAAATGTCTCCGGAAGGTGGTGAGTGACTCCGCTGTCCTGGTGTCGTGAGGGAGCTTGTTCCACCATTGGGGTGCCAGAGCAGCGAACAGTTTTGACTGGGCTGAGCGGGAACTATGCTTCCGCAGAGGAAGGGGAGCCAGCAGGCCAGAGGTGGATGAACGCAATGCCCTCGTTTGGGTGTAGGGACTGATCAGAGCCTGAAGGTACGGAGGTGCCGTTCCCCTCACTGCTCCATAGGCAAGCACCATGGTCTTGTAACGGATGCGAGCTTCAACTGGAAGCCAGTGGAGTGTGCGGAGGAGGGGGGTGACGTGAGAGAACTTGGGAAGGTTGAACACCAGACGGGCTGCGGCATTCTGGATGAGTTGTAGGGGTTTAATGGCACAGGCAGGGAGCCCAGCCAACAGCGAGTTGCAGTAATCCATACGGGAGATGACAAGTGCCTGGATTAGGACCTGTGCCGCTTCCTGTGTAAGGCAGGGTCGTACTCTCCGAATGTTGTAGAGCATGAACCTGCAGGATCGGGTCACCGCCTTGATGTTAGTGGAGAACGACAGGGTGTTGTCCAGGGTCACGCCAAGGCTCTTCGCACTCTGGGAGGAGGACACAACGGAGTTGTCAACCGTGATGGCGAGATCATGGAACGGGCAGTCCTTCCCCGGGAGGAAGAGCAGCTCCGTCTTGCCAGGGTTCAGCTTGAGGTGGTGATCCGTCATCCATACTGATATGTCTGCCAGACATGCAGAGATGCGATTCGCCACCTGGTTATCAGAAGGGGGAAAGGAGAAGATTAGTTGTGTATCGTCAGCGTAGCAATGATAGGAGAGGCCATGTGAGGATATGACAGAGCCAAGTGACTTGGTGTATAGGGAGAAAAGGAGAGGGCCTAGAACTGAGCCCTGGGGGACACCAGTGGTGAGAGCACGTGGTGCGGAGACAGCTTCTCGCCACGCCACTTGGTAGGAGCGACCGGTCAGGTAGGACGCAATCCAGGAGTGAGCCGCGCCGGAGATGCCCAGCTCGGAGAGGGTGGAGAGGAGGATCTGATGGTTCACAGTATCAAAGGCAGCAGACAGGTCTAGAAGGACAAGAGCAGAGGAGAGAGAGTTAGCTTTAGCAGTGCGGAGAGCCTCCGTGACACAGAGAAGAGCAGTCTCAGTTGAATGACCAGTCCTGAAACCTGACTGGTTTGGATCAAGAAGGTCATTCTGAGAGAGATAGCAAGAGAGTTGGCTAAAGACGGCACGCTCAATAGTTTTGGAAAGAAAAGAAAGAAGGGATACTGGTCTGTAGTTGTTGACATCAGTGGGATCGACTGTTGGTTTTTTGAGAAGGGGTGCAACTCTCGCTCTCTTGAAGACGGAAGGGACATAGCCAGCGGTCAAGGATGAGTTGATCAGCGAGGTGAGGTAGGGGAGAAGGTCACCGGAGATGGTCTGGAGAAGAGAGGAGGGGATGGGGTCAAGCGGGCAGGTTGTTGGGCGGCCTGCAGTCACTAGTCGCAAGATTTTATCTGGAGAGAGAGGGGAGAAAGAAGTCAAAGCATAGGGCAGTGTGAGCAGGACCAGCAGTGTCATTAGACTTAACAAACGAGGATCGGATGTCGTCAACCTTCTTTTCAAAGTGGTTGACGAAGTCATCCACAGAGAGGGAGGAAGGGGGGGGGGGGGGGGGGATTCAGCAGTGAGGAGAATGTGGCAAAGAGCTTCCTAGGGTTAGAGGCAGATGCTTGGAATTTAGAGTGGTAGAAAGTGGCCTTAGCAGCAGAAACATATGAAGAAAATGTAGAGAGGAGGGAGTGAAAAGATGCCAGGTCGGCAGGGAGTTTAGTTTTCTTCCATTTCCGCTCAGCTGCCCGGAGCTCTGTTCTGTGAGCTCGCAATGAGTCGTCAAGCCACGGAGCTGGAGGGGAGGACCGAGCCGGCCGGGAGGATAGGGGACACAGGGAGTCAAAGGATGCAGAAAGGGAGGAGAGGAGGGTTGAGGAGGCAGAATCAGGAGATTGGAGGGAGAAGGATTGAGCAGAGGGAAGAGATGATAGGATGGAAGAGGAGAGAGTAGTGGGAGAGAGAGAGCGAAGGTTGCGGCGGCGCGTTACCATCTGTGTAGGGGCAGAGTGAGTAGTGTTGGAGGAGAGCGAGAGAGAAAAGGATACAAAGTAGTGGTCGGAGACATGGAGGGGAGTTGCAGTGAGATTAGTAGAAGAGCAACATCTAGTAAAGATGAAGTCAAGCGTATTGCCTGCCTTGTGAGTAGGGGGGGACGGTGAGAGGGTGAGGTCAAAAGAGGAGAGGAGTGGAAAGAAGGAGGCAGAGAGAAATGAGTCAAATGTAGACGTAGGGAGGTTGAAATCCCCCAAAACTGTGAAGGGTGAGCCATCCTCAGGAAAGGAACTTATCAAGGCGTCAAGCTCATTGATGAACTCTCCAAGGGAACCTGGAGGGCGATAGATGACAAGGATATTAAGCTTAAATGGGCTAGTGACTGTGACAGCGTGGAATTCAAATGAGGAGATAGACAGATGGGTTAGGGGAAAAATTGAGAATGACCACTTGGGAGAGATGAGGATTCCTGTGCCACCACCCCTCTGACCAGATGCTCTCGGGGTATGCGAGAACACATGGTCAGACGAGGAGAGAGCAGTAGGAGTAGCAGTGTTTTCAGTGGTAATCCATGTTTCCGTCAGCGCCAGGAAGTCGAGGGACTGGAGGGTAGCATAGGCTGGGATGAAGTCAGCCTTGTTGGCAGCAGAACGGCAGTTCCAGAGGCTGCCTGAGACCTGGAACTCCAGGTGTGTGGTGCGTGCAGGGACCACCAGGTTAGAGAGGCAGCAGGCACGCGGTGTGAGGCGTTTGTGTAGCCTGTGCGGAGAGGAGAGAACAGGGATAGGCAGAGGCATAGTTGACAGGCTGTAGCAGATGGCTACAATAATGCAGAGGAGATCGGAATGAAATGAACTAAACATCTGGGAAAGGAGAGAGCAAGGCCTCCCTCACCAAAAAAATATAACTCTCCCAACTTCCACCTCAGAAACTATAATTGTTTCACTGAACCACCCGAATAAAACTCTCCCAACTTCCACTTTAGAAATTAGAATTGTTGTAAGCTACAGCGGTTCAATGTTTCAAGGACTAGACTCAACTTACTTTATTCAGCTAGCTAACTATGACGCCATAGCTAACTAGCATGCTAGCATCCAATAACACACAGTTTAGCACCAATACTTGGTTACAACAAACTACCAATAGTGTGTTAACACACTAAACAGATAATTCGTGTCCGTGTCTAGTTCTTTCATAACGCAGCAATGATTAAACGTTGGCTAGCTAGCACAAAGATATTGTATTTAGCTACCACAGTACAGCCAGCTGGTAGTGTTGGCTAGCTAGCAATGGCTGCTGTGTTGACTTTGTTTGAAAAACGGCGTCGCTGCGAACGAATGTGGCTGGCTAAAAGGATATTGTATTTAGTTGCTACCGTTGCTAATAGCTACTAGCCAGCTAGTCCAGGAGGTGAGTTAGCTAGCTAGCTTCGTGCTACACCCGGCACCACCGAATACAAAAGTAACCTACAATAATTACATACAACAACTACCCACAACAGCCCACGATGCCTACCTATAATACCTAATAATATACAGCCCACGATGCCTACCTATAATACCTAACTACAATCTAAATACATAGTTTAAGCCTTACTCGACGAAGCCCAAGCTATGTATAAAGCCAAACTTACCCAATGCCAGCTAACTGGGTGGCAGACTGCAATCAGTAGCTGTAATTAAGTACAGCAGCTACCAACCACCTAATGTTAATGCCTCGGATAATGAGGTTAGAAAAACAGCTGATGGTAGGTAGCTAGCTGGCTCAATTACAGGTACTCTTAAGCGTGAAATAACATTGGAAACAACTAACCACAGTTGCTAAAAGTTACCAGTAGCTACCCGCTAGCTAGCTAGCTTTGTTGGTCCAAGTAGTGGGTTAGCTAGCACTCGTGCTTCGCCGGGGTCCGCCGAATACAATACTTGCCTACAATAATTACCTACAATAACCTACAATAACTACCTAAGTAAACTACCTATAATACCTGACTACAATACCAACCTACAATCTAAATACATGGTTTAAGCTTTACTCAACATCATATAAGAAGCCAAGCTTACCTCCTGCTAGAGAAAACACAACCTCTCCCGACCACCACCCCCCCCCCCCCAAAGGTGCGGACTCCAATCGCACAACATAAACATAACAGGGTAGGGGCCGGGTGGGCATTCCGCCTCGGAGGCGGATCCGGCTCAGGGCGTGACGACCTCTCACTCTCCGCCTCCCTGTTGCGCCCCTGGTCTGGTCTAGACCTCGGTGCGTTGCTTCCCCTCTCCTTCCTCCCACTATACTCCAAGCCCTGTCTGGACCCTGGTGTGGGAGACCCCGAACCTGGAGAGGGGCTGACGTCATGGTCTGGACTGGAGCCACTGACCGGAGCCGGACTGGGCACCGGTGGAGCGGACTGCTCTGGCTTGGTGCGAGGAGCAGGAACGGGCCGGGATGGCGACGCGCACCACTGGCTTGGTGCGAGGAGCAGGAACGGGCCAGGCCGGGCTGGCGACGCGCACCACTGGCTTGGTGCGAGGAGCAGGAACGGGCCAGGCCGGACTGGGAACACGCACCACTTGCTTGGTGCGAGGAGCAGGACTGGGTTCCTTTATTAACCCCTGCTCCTTCTGCTGCCTAACCAGCTCCTCTCGCCGTGCCTCTACTCTTTCCTTCTCCCTTATAGCCTCCTGTAGCGCCTCCCTCTGACCGAATAACTCCTGCTCCCTCTGAGCCAACAGCCCCCGTAACATGATGGCCTCCTCTCCTAACCTGCAGATCCGCCCTTTCACGGCCTCTTGCTGCCTCGTCGTCCACACCGTGTGCCCCCCCAAAATGTTTTATTGGGGTTGCCTCTCGGGTCTCCGTCGTCGGCACTGTTGGCGCCGTTTCTCCTCTCCTACCTGGGCATCCTCCTTCATCGCCTTCCGATAACGGATGGCCTCCTCCTCCGTAATTCTCCCCCAACCGAGGAGGACATCTACTAAGGTTACCTCCTGTTGAGTCCCAGGCGTTTGCTCCTTCTCTGCACGCTGCTTGGTCCTTGTTTGGTGGGATCTTCTGTCACGTTCGTTGAATGACGGGCCAGACCAAGGCGCAGCGTGATATGCATACATGTTTATTAAACTATAAACACACGACAAAACAACAAAGGAAACGAAACGTGAAGTCCAAGGTAGAACACACAACATACCTTACAAGGAACAAGATCCCACAACTAGACAGTGCCAATAGGCTGCCTAAGTATGGTCCCCAATCAGAGACAACGAGCGACAGCTGCCTCTGATTGGGAACCACACCAGCCAACATAGATCCACACATACTAGATCGACAACATAGAAAAAGCACAACAAGGAATATACACACCCTGACTCAACATATAAGCGTCCCCTGAGTCAGGGCGTGACAACCAGTTAGACCATAGTGTGTTATCATTTCAGTAGTACACCAGTTAGACCATAGTGTGTTATCATTTCAGTAGTAGACCAGTTAGACCATAGTGTGTTATCATTTCAGTAGTAGACCAGTTAGACCATAGTGTGTTATCATTTCAGTAGTAGACCAGTTAGACCATAGTGTGTTATCATTTCAGTAGTAGACCAGTTAGACCATAGTGTGTTATCATTTCAGTAGTAGACCAGTTAGACCATAGTGTGTTATCATTTCAGTAGTAGACCAGTTAGACCATAGTGTGTTATCATTTCAGTAGTAGACCAGTTAGACCATAGTGTGTTATCATTTCAGTAGTACACCAGTTAGACCATAGTGTGTTATCATTTCAGTAGTACACCAGTTAGACCATAGTGTGTCATCATCATTTCAGTAGTAGACCAGTTAGACCATAGTGTGTTATCATTTCAGTAGTACACCAGTTAGACCATAGTGTGTTATCATTTCAGTAGTACACCAGTTAGACCATAGTGTGTTATCATTTCAGTAGTACACCAGTTAGATCATAGTGTGTCATCATCATTTCAGTAGTAGACCAGTTAGACCATAGTGTGTTATCATTTCAGTAGTGCACCAGTTAGACCATAGTGTGTTATCATTTCAGTAGTAGACCAGTTAGACCATAGTGTATTATCATTTCAGTAGTAGACCAGTTAGACCATAGTGTGTTATCATTTCAGTAGTAGACCAGTTAGACCATAGTGTGTTATCATTTCAGTAGTAGACCAGTTAGACCATAGTGTGTTATCATTTCAGTAGTAGACCAGTTAGACCATAGTGTGTTATAATTTCAGTAGTAGACCAGTTAGACCATAGTGTGTTATCATTTCAGTAGTAGACCAGTTAGACCATAGTGTGTCATCATTTCAGTAGTAGACCAGTTAGACCATAGTGTGTTATAATTTCAGTAGTAGACCAGTTAGACCATAGTGTGTTATCATTTCAGTAGTAGACCAGTTAGACCATAGTGTGTCATCATTTCAGTAGTACACCAGTTAGACCATAGTGTGTTATCATTTCAGTAGTACACCAGTTAGACCATAGTGTGTTATCATTTCAGTAGTAGACCAGTTAGACCATAGTGTGTAATCATTTCAGTAGTAGACCAGTTAGACCATAGTGTGTTATCATTTCAGTAGTAGACCAGTTAGACCATAGTGTGTAATCATTTCAGTAGTAGACCAGTTAGACCAGGGTTCTTCAATCCTGGTCCTGGAGGGCCGAGACACCTCTGTTTTTCATCCTCTCCTTCTAATCAGGGGCTAATTCAGACCTGGGACACCAGGTGAGTGCAATTAACTACCAGGTAGAAATAAAAAACAGAAGTGTTTCGGCCCTCCAGGACCAGGATTGAAGAACCCTGAGTTAGACCATAGTGTGTCATCATCATTTCAGTAGTACACCAGTTAGACCATAGTGTGTCATCATCATTTCAGTAGTAGACCAGTTAGACCATAGTGTGTTATCATTTCAGTAGTAGACCAGTTAGACCATAGTGTGTAATCATTTCAGTAGTAGACCAGTTAGACCATAGTGTGTCATCATCATTTCAGTAGTAGACCAGTTAGACCATAGTGTGTTATCATTTCAGTAGTAGACCAGTTAGACCATAGTGTGTTATCATTTCAGTAGTACTTAGTTAGACCATAGTGTGTTATCATTTCAGTAGTAGACCAGTTAGACCATAGTGTGTTATCATTTCAGTAGTAGACCAGTTAGACCATAGTGTGTTATCATTTCAGTAGTACACCAGTTAGACCATAGTGTGTTATCATTTCAGTAGTAGACCAGTTAGACCATAGTGTGTTATCATTTCAGTAGTACACCAGTTAGACCATAGTGTGTTATCATTTCAGTAGTAGACCAGTTAGACCATAGTATGTTATCATTTCAGTAGTAGACCAGTTAGACCATAGTGGTTAAGTAAGGAGAGTTAACATTTTGGTTTGGCACTAGTCTTGGTTTGGCACTAGGCTTGGTTTGGCACTAGGTTTGGTTGCTTGGTTTGGCACTAGGCTTGGTTTGGCACTAGTCTTGGTTTGGCACTAGTCTTGGTTTGGCACTAGTCTTGGTTTGGCACTAGTCTGGGTTTGGCACTAGTATTGGTTTGGCACTAGGTTTGGTTGCTTGGTTTGGCACTAGGCTTGGTTTGGCACTAGTCTTGGTTTGGCACTAGTCTGGGTTTGGCACTAGTATTGGTTTGGCACTAGTCTTGGTTTGGCACTCGTCTTGGTTTGGCACTCGTCTTGGTTTGGCACTAGTCTTGGTTTGGCACTCGTCTTGGTTTGGCACTCGTCTTGGTTTGGCACTCGTCTTGGTTTGGCTGGTTGGCTAACAACAACTCAGAGCCTTTTGATTCTAAATCTAGAATGCACACTCGATTGAATTAGAGAAATCGGATTAAGTTTTTCCTCTGATGCAAATGAACATGCATCACGAACACCACCGTCACAAAGTCACCACTGCTGCTCTTCCTGACACTGTACTGGGCTTCTCCATGTAAATATAACTGAGTCAGTCTATTTCTCTGGGGTTCAGATTCACACAATATGACTCAATTCATGATGTGAAAAGATAACACACTGTTATTTTGTCGTTTTAAGAAATACAGTATATTCCCTGGACAGTATACAAGTTAGCACCATTGATCACCGAAGAGGCTTCTTACTGGTAATAGGAAATATCAATGTGAGTGATCAAGGAGAGAAGATGAGGGTTGCTCTGCAGTAGTGACCTATTCAAGTAGCCTCGGATCTCCCTTCTATTTAAATGGAAAAAAACAAATCACCCATGATGGGATCTGAATAAAGACATCTCTGATAACAAATATCCACTGATAACCTGATAACTCCATTGTAAGGAATACAATTTTCTCACCAAGTTCTACAAATCACCAGTAGGATACACCACATAATCTTTTAAAAGTCAAACATGACCTACAGTATGTTTATTAAACACTACTTCCACATCAGATATACACCGAACAGTCACTATATTATGGCCTTTGTCTTGTCTTAAAACACGATAACAGCTAACACTGACTGCCTGTCTTGGTCACTGTGTACCATCGTGTTATGAATTTTTTGCTATAGAAAAGTTGAGGATGTTACATTCAGGAGTAAGAGAAGGTGGGGGAGCAGTGTGTTATCACTGCGTTGTCATTAGCCAGGGGCGTGAGGAGTGGAGTTTGTTCTGTAAAGCTGGTCCATGTGGCAAAATGTAGGAACACAATCTCAGAACACAGAACTAAATATCGCGTGCACTAGATTTGATGTTAAAAGTCCGTCACACGAGATTAGTAGCTAGGAGTGTCAAAGGCCCTTGGTAACAGCCACAGACGGACAGACAGCCACAGACGGACAGACACTCCTGACCTGGTTGGATGTTACTGCACTGTTGGAGCTAGGAACACAAGCCTTTTGCTACACACGCGATAACATCGGCTAAACGTGTGTATGGGACCAATAAAATTTGATTTGATTTGGACTACAGGCAATGTGAAGGTGATTTTGGCACACAAACAGACCAACAGCAGTTATCATCAATGAGATATTTACTGCTTGGCAATGCATTTTCCTGACAGTAATATTATCTCAGTATTGACTGAGTGATTTTACAATATGATAAAGTTGATCATACCTTTACTCTCTTTTATGCACATTTAGCTATACACTGTTGTCAAAAAAGTACCGTTATTTGGGGATTACATTTACTGTAAATGAGTGTGTTGAACCATAATCTAATTGACTATAATAATAATCTAATCTAAAACAAAAAGTAAAAAAAATAAATAAAAAAAAACTGTAGAATAACGAATAAGAATTTAAATAAACAAAAACAAAAACAAAATCTAAATCATATATAAATAACTGGTCAAATGTTTTATTAATATAATATTGGTACTGTATGGATGGGGCCTTAAAAGCCAAGGCAGTAGATTAGATTGGACAGATACTTCTAAACAACATGGGGATACAAAGTCTTACAAAGCAGAGGCCTCCGGTAGGCCGGGCTTTCGTCCCAAATGCCACCCTAATCCCTATTTATACCACAGCGCTGTAGAATACTTCTTTCTGATTGGCTAGAAGGGCATTCTAGAATGGGCATTTAAAAACAAATACAGAGGACAGTTGGATGTCTCTGGGACAGATATATACGGGACACCTAATCATGACGCAGTATAAAAGCACTGAACATGCAGACTGTACTTGGTACAAAGTTACAGAAAAGCTAAACCAACAACCACACAAACCCATATTGGATACATTGTAAACGCAGGTCCAACGAGGAAAAACTTAGCTAACTAGCTAGCTGGCATTCATTTGATTTTGCAGAGACCTCTGATGACCTAACGTGGTGAGTGATGGGATGAACATGAATTTCTCCAGTCCTTCAATGTTGCAATCATGACGCAAGTGGCGCTATGCTGTCAAACCCTCCCACTTTTCTATTTTGACCAGATGTTTTCAGCAACTGACATTGTTGAATTCGGTTGTCATATTGGCATGTTTGCTAGCAACAAACTGTTTAGCTAGCTTCAAGCCTAGTGCTTGATATGTTCGATAAGGGTGGCAGGTAGCCTAGCGGTTAACAGCATTGGGCCAGTAACTGAAAGGTCGCTGGTTCGAATCCCCGAGCTAACTAGGTGAAAAATGTGTCAATGTGCCCTTGAGCAAGGCACTTAACCCTAACTGCTATTGCAAGTCGCTCTGGATAAGAGTGTCTGCTAAATGACTCAAATGTAAATATGCAATGCGATCTCCTCATAATGAACAGTGTCCTGACGAGAACGCGAACTTTTCAATGCCAAAGTCGTGCATCATCAGCTCACTGTTATGGATGTATCCAATGAATGTCACTTCAAAAAACAGCTTAAACAAACACAAATGCAGCTACTTTGCTGTTATTCTGGCTGCAGAGGTTGACGTGATTGTGTTAAAAATAGTTGTCTAGCTAGCAAGCAAGCCAGCATGGCAACCGGATAAAAACGTTCAATAGACATAGAACAGAAAGAATGAACAGCTGGGTCGCATCCCTGGCAACAGACTAACCATCAGGTTGGATGGGAGGATGAAAAAGTATGAATTTACTTTTAATTAATTAAAATATCTATGAAAACATTTCTACCAGAAAATGTGTGCTTTAGTATTGTTTGGCAACTGTGGTATAAGCGGGATAAATGCCTCCGTTCTGTACGTTAACTTGGAAATAATGAACTCAGCTCTACCTCGTCCCGCTGTGTTGTCCATTATGTCCAAGGTAAATGTACATAGTGCACATCCTATGGGCTCTGGTCAAAAGTAATGCCCTATATAGGGAACAGGGTGACATTTGGGACGCAACACAACACAACACAGGACAGGCAGGAGAGACACATAGCCAGGTCCAGAACAGTACACACAGGCCATGCAAGGCCAGAACCACAGCCCCATTGCAGTGTGGCTGACTGAGCTGCCCCATCACACATCATGCTGTGGCCACGCTGCTGCCCTTCTGTGTCTGGCCACCAGAGGGCGCACTAGAGGACCAACCAGAGTAGGGAGAAGGGGACGTGGGAGGGGCCAGGTCTAGCATGCACACTTCTTCTGGTCAGGCGCAGCGTCCTCCAGCTTGGTGGTTCCTCCCCCGTTGGCGGGCTCGGCGGTGGGCTTGTCGACACACTGCTCCATCCTCTTCATGACCAGGTCTAGTAGGGTGATGACCGCCTTGTCCACCTCAGACCCCGTCGCTGCCGACGTCTCAAAGTACGGGATCCTACAGAGGACATAGAGAACCCAGATCAGACAGGACATACAGAACCCATATCAGACAGGACAGAGAACCCATATCAGACAGGGGACATACAGATGGCAGGTCAGACAGGACAGAGAACCCATATAAGACAGGACACACAGAACCCAGATAAGACAGGGGACATATATAACCCAGATCAGACAGGACAGAGGACCCATATCAGACATCGGACAAACGGAACCCATATAAGACAGGACATACAGAACCCAGATCAGACAGGACATACAGAACCCAGATCAGACAGGACATACAGAACCCAGATCAGACAGGGGACATACAGAACCCAGATCAGACAGGGGACATACAGAACCCAGATCAGACAGGACATACAGAACCCAAATCAGACAGGACATACAGAAACCAGATCAGACAAGACATACAGAACCCATTCTGGTGGGAAGCTGCTATAGACCACCAAGTGCTAACAGTCAGTTTCTGGATAACGTGTGAAACGCTTGATAATGTATGTGATATCAACAGAGAGGTATATTTTCTGGGTGATTTAAATATTGACTGTCTTTCATCAAGCTACCCACTCAAGAAAAAGCTTCGAACTGTAACCAGTGCCTGCAACCTGGTTCAGGTTATCAGTAAACCTACCAGGGTAGTTACAAACGGTACAGGAATTAAATAATCAACATGTATTGATCACATCTTTACTAATGCTGCAGAAATTTGCTTGAAAGCAGTATCCAGATCCATCGGATGTAGTGATCACAATATAGTAGCCATATCTAGGAAAACCAAAGTTCCAAAGGCTGGGCCTAATATAATGTATAAGAGGTCATACAATAAGTTTTGTAGTGATTCCTATGTTGTTGCTGTAAATAATGTGTTGGTCTGTGGTGTGTAATGAGGAGCAACCAGACGCTGCACTTGACACATTTATGAAATTGCTTACTCCAGTTACTAATAAGCATGCACCCATTTAGAAAATGACTATATAAACTGTTAAATCCCAGTGGATTGATGAGGAATTGAAAAATGGTATGGTTGAGAGGGATGAGGCAAAAGGAATGGCAAATAAGTCTGGCTGCACAACCGATTGGCAAACGTACTGCAAATTGAGAAATCATGTGACTAAACTGAATAAAAAGAAGAATAAACTACACTATGAAACAAAGATAAATGACATAAAGAATGATAGTAAAAAGCTTTGGAGCACCTTAGATGAAAATTTCATTTAATAATTTAATTCATTGAATCAGATGGCTCATTTATCACAAAACCAACTGATATTGCACACTACTTCAAGGATTTTTTTTCATTGGCAAGATTAGCAAATTTAGGCATGACATGCCAGCAACAAACGCTGACACTACACATCCAAGTATATCTGACCAAATTATGAAAGACAAGCTTTGTAATTTTGAATTCCGTAAAGTGAGTGTGGAGGAGGTGAAAAAAAGTAATGTTGTCTATCAACAATGACAAGCCACTGGGGTCTGACAACTTGGATGGAAAATTACTGAGGATAATAGCAGACGATATTGCCACTCCTATTTGCCATATTTTCAATTTAAGCCTACTAGAAAGTGTGTGCCCCAAGGCTTGGAGGGAAGCAAAAGTCATTCCCCTACCTAAGAATAGTAAAGCCCCCTTTACTGGCTCAAATAGCCGACCAATCAGCCTGTTACCAACCCGTAGTAAACTTTTGTAAAAAATGGTGTTTGACCAGATACAATGCTATTTTACAGTAAACAAATTGACAACAGACTTTCAGCATGCTTATAGGGAAGGACATTCAACAAGCACAGCACTTACACAAATGACTGATGATTGCCTGAGAGAAATGGATGATAAAATGATTGTAGGGGCTGTTTTGTTAGACTTCAGTGAGGCTTTTGACATAATCGATCATAGTCTGCTGCTGGAAAAACGTATGTGTTATGGCTTTACACCCCCTGCTATATTGTAAATACAGAGTTACCTGTCTAACAGAACACAGAGGGTGTTCTTTAATGAAGCCTCTGCAACATAATCCAGGTAGATTCAGGAATTCCCCAGGGCAGCTGTCTAGGCCCATTACTTTTTTCAATCTTTAATAATGACATGCCCCTGGCTTTGAGTAAAACCAGAGTGTCTATGTATGTGGATGACTCAACACAATACATGTCAGCTACTACAGCGACTGAAATGACTGCAACACTTAACAAAGAGTTGCAGTTAGTTTCAGAGTGGATGGCAAGGAATAAGTTAGTCCTAAATATTTCTAAAACTAAAATCATTGTATTTGGGACAAAAAATTCACTAAACCCTAAACCTCAACTAAATCTTGTAATAAATAATGTGGAAATTGAGCAAGTTGAGGTGACTAAACTGCTTGGAGTAACCCTGGATTGTAAACTGTCATGGTCAAAACATATTGATACAACAGTAGCTAAGATGGGGAGAAGTATGTCCATAATAAAGCGCTGCTCTACCTTCTTAACAGCACTATCAACAAGGCAGGTCCTACAGGCCCTAGTTTTGTCGCACCTGGACTACTGTTCAGTCGTGTGGTCAGGTGCCACAAAAAAGGACGTAGGAAAATTGCAATTGGCTTAGAACAGGGCAGCACGGCTGGCCCTTGGATGTAGACAGAGAGCTAATATTAATAATATGCATGTCAATCTCTCCTGGCTCAAAGTGGAGGAGAGATTGACTTCATCACTACTTGTATTTGTGAGAGGTATTGACATGTTGAATGCACCGAGCTGTCTGTTTGAACTACTGGCACACAGCTCGGACACCTCATGCATACCCCACAAGACATGCCACCAGAGGTCTCTTCACAGTCCCCAAGTCCAGAACAGACTATGGGAGGCGCAAAGTACTACATAGAGCCAAGACTACATGGAACTCTATTCCACATCAAGTAACTGATACAAGCAGTAAAATTAGATTTAAAAAACAGATAATAAAACACCTGATGGAACAGGGAAGCAACACAAACACACACAAACACACACACACACACACACACACACACACACACACACACACACACACACACACGATAACATACGCTCTATACACACGTACACATGGATTTTGTGTTGTAGATATGTAGATATCCTGTCCTGTAGATATGTTGTGGTAGTACAGTAGGGGCCTGAGGGGACACAGTGTGTTGTGAAATCTGTGAATGTATTTTAATGTTTTAAAATGGTATTAACTGCCTTAATTTTTCTGGACCCCAGGAAGAGTAGTTGCTAATGGGGATCCATAATAAATACAAAATACAAACCCAGATCTGACAGGACATGCAGAACCCAGATCAGACAGGAGATACAGAACCCAGATCAGACCGGACAGAGGACCAATATAAGAAAGGACAGAGAACCCAGATCAGACAGGACAGAGAACCCAGATGAGACAGGGGACAAATAGAACCCAGATCAGACAGGGGACATACAGCATCCATATCAGACAGGACAAACAGAACCCAGATCCGACAGGGGACAAACAGAACCCAGATCAGACAGGACAGAGAACCCAGATCAGACAGGACAGAGAACCCAGATCAGACAGGACAGAGAACCCAGATCACAAAAGAGAGTATGTAACATCTGTGGAACTACTAGTCAATGAGAAAAATAAACAAAAAAATGAAAAACAAAACAAAAGAGGGACTAGAAAGGAGAAAGCGTTCAGAGAAAATAATGTCATGATCAAATTATATTACACTGGCAAACCTGGGTACTCTAAATGTCACGCCCTGGCTCTGGGGACTCTTATATGTTGAGCCAGGGTGTGGATTTTCTATGTTTTGTTTTCTATGTTTTTGGTTCTAGTTCGTTTTGATCTATGTTGGCCAGGGTGGTTCCCAATCAGAGGCAGCTGTAGCTCATTGTCTCTGATTGGGGACAATACTTAGGCAGCCTGTTTGGCACTAGTATTTTGTGGGATCTTGATCCGTAAAGGTTTGGTGTTTATAACCTAGGACTTCACGTATCGTTTGTTGTTTTGGTTCGTGTCTGTACTTAATAAAGAATGTACGCTTATCACGCTGCGCCTTGGTCCGCTTCATCGTGTAACGATCGTGACAGAAGATCCCACCACCAGAGGACCAAGCAGCGTGCCCAGGAGGAGAAGTTGGCGATGTCCCAGGTGGGTGAATGGTGGTCATGGGAGGACATATTCGCGGGCAGAGGGCCATGGGCAAAAGTAAATGCCCAGGCAGGAGAGGAGAAACGGCGCCAACCGTGCCGACGACGGACACGCGAGAGGCAACCCCAAGAAAATGTTTTGGGGGGGCTCTCGGCGTGGACGTCGGGGCTGCTGGAGGCAGCTACAGGACGAATCGGCGGACTAGGAGAGGAGACCACCAGGTTTGGGGGGCTGGAAGGGTGGTTGGCGGAGCCTAGAGGTAGAGCAGAGCCAACTCCCCGTACTCAGGCTAGGCAGCGTGAGACTGGGCAGGTTCCGTGTTATGCGGAGCCACGTACTGTGCCGCGAGTGTTCCGGCACAGTCCTGTACGTCCTGTGCTAGCACCACGCACATGTCGTGCTAAGGTGGGCATGCAGCCAGGACGGAGTGTGCCGGCTCAACGCTCGTGGCCTCCAGTACCCCTCCTCGGTACCGGATATCCTGCGCCAGTGCCACGTGCTGTAGTGCCAGTACGAGTGCACAGCCCTGTACGTCCTGTGCTGATGCCTCACACAGAGTGTGTGGAAATAGGCATTCAGCCAGGACGGGTTGTGTCAGCTCTCCGCTCCAGACCTCCAGTCCGTCTCCACAGTCCAGCCCGGCCTGTTCCTGCTCCCCGCACCAAGCCAGTGGTGTGCGTCGCCAGCCCGGTCCGGCCTGTTCCTGCTCCCCGCACCAAGCCAGTGGTGCGCGTCGCCAGCCCGGTCCGGCCTGTTCCTGCTCCCCGCACCAAGCCAGTGGTGCGCGTCGCCAGCCCGGTCCGGCCTGTTCCTGCTCCCCGCACCAAGCCAGTGGTGCGCATCGCCAGCCCGGTCCGGCCTGTTCCTGTCCCTCGCACCAAGCCTGTGGTGCGCGTCGCCAGCCCGGTCCGGCCTGTTCCTGCTCCCCGCACCAAGCCAGTGGTGCGCGTCGCCAGCCCGGTCCGGCCTGTTCGTGCTCCCCGCACCAAGCCAGTGGTGCGCGTCGCCAGCCCGGTCCGGCCCTTTCCTGCTCCCCGCACCAGGCCAGTGGTGCGCGTCGTCAGTCCGGCACGGCCCGTGCCTGCTCCACCGGTGTCCAGTCCAGCTCCGGCCAGCGGGGCCAGACCAGACCAGGGGCACAACGGGGGGATAGAGAGAGAGTGGTGGTCACGCCCGGAGCCGGATCCGCCTCCAAGGCGGAATGCCCACCCGGCCCCTACCCTGTTGTGTTGGTGTGGCGCGGTCACAGTCCGCGCCTTTGGGGGGGGGGGGGGGGGGGGTACTGTCACGCCCTGGCTCTGGGAACTCTTATATGTTGAGCCAGGGTGTGGATTTTCTATGTTTTGTTTTCTATGTTTTTGGTTCTAGTTCGTTTTGATCTATGTTGGCCAGGGTGGTTCCCAATCAGAGGCAGCTGTAGCTCGTTGTCTCTGATTGGGGACAATACTTAGGCAGCCTGTTTGGCACTAGTATTTTGTGGGATCTTGATCCGTAAAGGTTTGGTGTTTATAACCTAGGACTTCACGTATCGTTTGTTGTTTTGGTTCGTGTGTGTCCTTAATAAAGAATGTACGCTTATCACGCTGCGCCTTGGTCCGCTTCATCGTGTAACGATCGTGACACTAAAGAGATATCACATTACACTGGCAAAACTGGGTACCCTAAAGAGATATCACATTACACTGGCAAACCTGGGTACCCTAAAGATATATCACATTACATTACACTGGCAAACCTGGGTACCCTAAAGAGATAACAACCAGGTCACTCTTTGGAAATACATTTACATCAAGATCACAAAGTCTCCTTATGTACAGCTCTCAATGACAACACACACACAAACAAACAAACAAACAAACAAACAAACAATCACACACACACAAACACAGAGCTCTGAATGACAAGCCCAGCACTCATAAACGACAGAGGAGACATATTCAGTAGAAGTATTGATCACTGATTACATGGAGAGTGAGAGCTCGACAACAATAAAACCCCTGGACAATACCATCAT
>CM062487.1:53631794-53765287 GCA_031479575.1 Coregonus ussuriensis
ATACTATATTATACCACTGATGAGTCATCAATACATACTATATTATACCACTGATGAGTCATCAATACATACTATATTATACCACTGATGAGTCATCAATACATACTATATTATACCACTGATGAGTCATCAATACATACTATATTATACCACTGATGAGTCATCAATACATACTATATTATACCACTGATGAGTCATCAATACATACTATATTATACCACTGATGAGTCATCAATACATACTATATTATACCACTGATGAGTCATCAATACATACTATATTATACCACTGATGAGTCATCAATACATACTATATTATACCACTGAAGAGTCATCAATACATACTATATTATACCACTGATGAGTCATCAATACATACTATATTATACCACTGAAGAGTCATCAATACATACTATATTATACCACTGATGAGTCATCAATACATACTATATTATACCACTGATGAGTCATCAATACATACTATATTATACCACTGATGAGTCATCAATACATACTATATTATACCACTGAAGAGTCATCAATACATACTATATTATACCACTGAAGAGTCATCAATACATACTATATTATACCACTGATGAGTCATCAATACATACTATATTATACCACTGATGAGTCATCAATACATACTATATTATACCACTGATGAGTCATCAATACATACTATATTATACCACTGATGAGTCATCAATACATACTATATTATACCACTGATGAGTCATCAATACATACTATATTATACCACTGATGAGTCATCAATACATACTATATTATACCACTGATGAGTCATCAATACATACTATATTATACCACTGATGAGTCATCAATACATACTATATTATACCACTGATGAGTCATCAATACATACTATATTATACCACTGATGAGTCATCAATACATACTATATTATACCACTGATGAGTCATCAATACATACTATATTATACCACTGATGAGTCATCAATACATACTATATTATACCACTGATGAGTCATCAATACATACTATATTATACCACTGATGAGTCATCAATACATACTATATTATACCACTGATGAGTCATCAATACATACTATATTATACCACTGATGAGTCATCAATACATACTATATTATACCACTGATGAGTCATCAATACATACTACAAGTGTCCCAAATTACACCCTATTCCCTATGTAGTGCACTACTTTTGACCAGGGCCCAAAGAGATCTGGTCAAAAGTAGTGTACTGTATAGGGAATAGGGTGCCATTTGTGACGCAAACTCAGTTCGTCTCATTTTGATGCTGTGTTCTCTGAGAGGGTTATTTTCCACATCAAAAAGACGCTTCGGTTTCTGTCTCGTACAAACGGAGGGGTCTCAGCCGTTAGCAACACAGGCAGGCTTTGTGAAGATGTTTAATTGTTAAGGCTTGTCAAGGCCTTGTGGAACTACATCGAGCGTCATTCTCACAATGCAAGGGGGAGTGATACGTTGAGAGAATCTCACGTTGTGAGAGCTTGAGACACGTCGTTAAACAAGGTCAGTTTTTAGGGCGGCAGGTGGCTTTAGTGGTTAAGAGCGTTGTGCCAGTAACTGAAAGGTCGCTGGTTCTAATCCCTGAGCCGACTAGGTGAAAAATCTGTCGATGTGCCCTTGAGCAAGGCACTTAACCCTAATTGCTCCTGCAAGTCGCTCTGGATAAGAGCTTATGCTAAATGACAAAAAAATAAATAATAATACTGACCTACAAACTGCAATTGCAGCAGCGGTTTGTCTAAAATGTAAAGCAGAGCTAAGAGGAGAGCAGTGCATAGTAATGTAGGTGCAGTAATTCTATTCATTCCCCTTTTTTGATAATAAACATTAACAACGCCTTATACAGCTCCAGTACCTCTCCTGTCCGGCCGTATCCCAGAGCTGGAGGTGAACTTTAAAGGTCTTCCCTGTGGTTCCATTGGGGCCCGACGTTGTGTACACCTGAAACACACACACACACACACACACACACACACACACACACACACACACACACACACACGATTAAGACAGTTGCCTAAACTACTCCTTATCTACACGCCATCTATCCAGAGCAGGGGTCTGGGTTTAAAACAAACAGAAAGCAAACCCTGTTTTGAAGGTGGTGTTACCAACAGAGAATAAAACAGTTATCTTGGGAAAGGAAAATTGCTTTTGCTGCAGAATCCAAAGAAAATCCTGGAACAATTTCAACAAGTGAACAGATAAAAAACAGGGTCCTATTAAATAGAAGGAGATTCAGAGAAACCGAACAGTGTCTGTATGGGAGAACTGTGAGGGAGAAAAATCCTTCACAGTTCTCCCATACATTGTAAATAGATGTATTTTGTATTCATGGACATTACAAGTGGATATTAGCATTGTCTAGCTGTAGCCTGCTACTGTATTCCTGGATGGCAAAGCAAATGCTAGCCAGTAACCATCTGATGTCCTGGTGAGCCTCAGACTCAGAGGACCATCACTAAAACAGCAGACGGTGTCATAATCCACTTTGTTCCCGCGTCACAGGATTGGATCCCTCTAGGAGGTGGTAGGATTGGATCCCTCTAGGAGGTGGTAGGATTGGATCCCTCTAGGAGGTGGTAGGATTGGATCCCTCTAGGAGGTGGTAGGATTGGATCCCTCTAGGAGGTGGTAGGATTGGATCCCTCTAGGAGGTGGTAGGATTGGATCCCTCTAGGAGGTGGTAGGATTGGATACCTCTAGGAGGTGGTAGGATTGGATCCCTCTTGGAGGTGGTAGGATTGGATCCCTCTAGGAGGTGGTAGGATTGGATCCCTCTAGGAGGTGGTAGGATTGGATCCCTCTAGGAGGTGGTAGGATTGGATCCCTCTAGGAGGTGGTAGGATTGGATCCCTCTAGGAGGTGGTAGGATTGGATCCCTCTAGGAGGTGGTAGGATGTCCCTTCCTCACCTCCCCCTCCATCCCTTCCTCACCTCCCCCTCCCTCCTTCCTCACCTCCCCTCCCTCACCTACCCCTCCCTCCCTCACTCACCTCCCCCTCCATCCTTCCCTCACCTCCCCCCTCCATCCTTCCCTCACCTCCCCCTCCCCTCACCTCCCCCTCCCTCACCTCCCCCTCCCTCCTTCCCTCACCTCCCCCTCCCACACCTCCCTCCCTCCCTTCCTCACCTCCCCCTCCATCCCTCACCTCCCCCTCCCCCTCACCTCCCTCACCTCCCCCCTCACCTCCCTCCATCACCTCCCTCCCTCACCTCACCCTCCTCCCTCACCTCCCCATCTTTCCCTCACCTCCCTCTACCTCACCTCCCTCCCTCACCTCCCAATCCCTCCCTCCCTCACCTCCCCCCTCACCCCCCTCCCTCACCTCCCCCTCCCTCACCTCCCCCTCCCTCCCTCCCTCACCTCCCCCTCCCTCCCTCCCTCCCTCCCCCTTTTTAGTTATGTGGGTACCTAGCCCCTCCTAGCTCCCTTGGAATTTGAACTCTATTCACGACTCTGTCCTTTATCAAAGCATCACATCTGGATGTTCAAGTATGTAGATTCAAATACTTGCTAACTGGAGGCCAGAGAGTTAACCAGCTTCACATATGGTCACAGATCTCATTTCAGTGTGAACACAAAGGTCAGATCTGGAAGAGCCTCAGGAAGATGACGACCTCTTTCCTCAAGCCAAAAACTGAGGAAAGGTTTTGGTTGAAAATGTACCTATAACACGTACCCTGCTCTACTGTCTCCTAGCACTTTAAAGAGGTGTAAGCTTTCTGTTTTCCTCCTAAAGCAGAAGTCACTGTCACATTTACAGCATCTTACATCTCATTGATGGTCCTAGTGGCACAGATCATGTTTTAGAGTCACAGTGATAAGTGTTGGCTGTCTTTGACAGGAGAGATTGTACTTCATTCTGAGCACTGGAGTCATAAAGGACTACAGTCACATGGCTTAACAGTGCATTTAATTCAACTTTACAGCTCCTCTTCCCAGCCCAGTAAGTCAACTTGACATGAATGAAGAGAAGAGAAAGAGACGGTCTTTAGAAGGAGGATAAATGGTAATACCTTCGCTGGCTTCATACCGATTCTCACCCTCCAATCTCCACATCATGGATTTAACAAATGGTGGAAAGTCTCTACAGCCAATGCTTCATTCAATCCAATGCTTTTAAATGCATGACGGGAGTGTGCAAGTGCTCACTTTGAGACAGATGAGTAGAATGAGGATGTGTGTGTGTGTGTGTGTGTGTGTGTACTTACCACTCTCTTTTCCCTGAAGTCTATTCCCACCGTGGTGATGAACTTGGGGTTGAACTTGTTGTCTGTGTACCTGAAGAGGATAGTAGTATTAATTCAATAATAATGTACACTACATGACCAACAGTATGTGGACACCTGCTCGTCGAACATGTCATTCCAAAATCATGGGCATTAATATGGAGTTGGTCCCCCCCTTTGCTGCTATAACAGCCTCCACTCTTCTGGGAAGGCTTTCCACTAGATGTTGGAACATTGCTGTGGGGACTTGCTTCCATTCAGCCACAAGAGCATTAGTGAGGTCGGGCACTGATGTTGGACGATTAGGCCTTGGCTCGCAGTCGGCGTTCCAATTCATCCCAAAGGTGTTCGATGGGGTTGAGGTCAGGGCTCTGTGCAGGCCAGTCAATTTCTTCCACACCGATCTCGACAAACCATTTCTGTATGGACCTCGCTTTGTGTACGGGGGCATTGTCATGCTGAAACAGGAAAGGGCCTTCCCCAAACTGTTGCCACAAAGTTGGAAGTACAGAATCTTTTAGAATGGCATTGTATGCTGTAGCGTTAAGGTTTTCCTTCACTGGAACTAAGGGGCCTAGCCAGAACCATGAAAAACAGCCCCAGACCATTAGTGAGGCTTCTCGGCCATGGAAACACTTTTCCTGAAGCTCCCGACGAACAGCTCTTGTGCTGACGTTGCTTCCAGAGGCAGTTTGGAACTTGGTAGTGAGTGTTGCAACCGAGGACAGACAATTTTTACGCGCTTCAGCACTCTGCGGCCCCGTTCTGTGAGCTTGTGTGGCCTACCACGTCGCGGCTGAGTGTAGTTGCTCCTAGACGTTTTCCACTTCACAATAACAGCACTTACAGTTGACCGGGGCAGCTCTAGCAGGGCAGACATTTAACTAACTGACTTGTTGGAAAGGTGGCATCCTATGACGGTGCCACGTTGAAAGTCACTGAGCTCTTCAGTAAGGCCATTCTACTGCCAATGTTTGTCTATGGAGATTGCATGGCTGCGTGCTCGATGTTATACACCTGTCAGTAACGGGTGTGGCTGAAATAGCCGAATCCACTAATTTGAAGGGGTGTCTATATACAGTGGGGAGAACAAGTATTTGATACACTGCCGATTTTGCAGGTTTTCCTACTTACAAAGCATGTAGAGGTCTGTAATTTGTATCATATGTACACTTCAACTGTGAGAGACGGAATCTAAAACAAAAATCCAGAAAATCACATTGTATGATGTTTAAGTAATTTATATATACAGTGAGGGAAAAAAGTATTTGATCCCCTGCTGATTTTCTACGTTTGCCCACTGACAAAGACATGATCAGTCTATAATTTTAATGGTAGGTTTATTTGAACAGTGAGAGACAGAATAATATCAAAAAAATCCAGAAAAATGCATTTGTGAAAATTTTTATAAATGTATTTGCATTTTAATGAGGGAAATAAGTATTTGACCCCTCTGCAAAACATGACTTAGTACTTGGTGGCAAAACCCTTGTTGGCAATCACAGAGGTCAGATGTTTCTTGTAGTTGGCCACCAGGTTTGCACACATCTCAGGAGGGATTTTGTTCCACTCCTCTTTGCAGATCTTCTCCAAGTCATTAAGGTTTTGAGGCTGAAGTTTGGCAACTCGAACCTTCAGCTCCCTCCACAGATTTTCTATGGGATTAAGGTCTGGAGACTGGCTAGGCCACTCCAGGACCTTAATGTGCTTCTTCTTGAGCCACTCCTTTGTTGCCTTGGCCGTGTGATTTGTGTCATTGTCATGCTGGAATACCCATCCACGACCCATTTTCAATGCCCTGGCTGAGGGAAGGAGGTTCTCACCCAAGATTTGACGGTACATGGCCCCGTCCATCGTCCCTTTGATGCGGTGAAGTTGTCCTGTCCCCTTAGCAGAAAAACAACCCCAAAGCATAATGTTTTCACCTCCATGTTTGACAGTGGGGATGGTGCTCTTGGGGTCATAGGCAGCATTCCTCCTCCTCCAAACACGGCGAGTTGAGTTGATGCCAAAGAGCTCGATTTTGGTCTCATCTGACCACAACACTTTCACCCAGTTCTCCTCTGAATCATTCAGATGTTCATTGGCAAACTTCAGATGGCCCTGGATTTCAGTCCTTCACGGCGTAGTGTGTTACCAATTGTTTTCTTGGTGACTATGGTCCCAGCTGCCTTGAGATCATTGACAAGATCCTTCCGCAAGTCTCTGAATGTCCTTCAGTGGCCCAGTCAGATCCCGGACTTGAACCCGATCTAACATCTCTGGAAAGACCTTAAAATAGCTGTGCAGCGACGCACCCCATCCAACCTGACAGAGCTTGAGAGGATCTGCAGAGAAGAATGGGAGAAACTCCCCAAATACAGGTGTGCCAAGCTTGTAGCGTCATACCCAAGAAGACTCGAGGCTGTAATCTCTGCCAAAGGTGCTTCAACAAAGTACTGAGGAAAGGGTCTGAATACTTATGTAAATGTGATATTTCAGTTTTTAATTTTTTATAAATTTGCTAAAATTTATAAGAACCTGTTTTTCATTTGTCATTATGGGGTATTGTGTGTAGATGAGGGAAATTAAAAAAATATATATATTTTAGTATAAGCCTGTAACGTAAATTTTTTTTGGTAAAAGTTAAGGGGTCTGAATACTTTCCGAAGGCACTGTATCTGTAGAGGAAAGTCGTATATAATAATAATAATATATATATAACATATTAGATAAAACAACTTGTTGTCTGTGTATCTGTAGAGGAAAGTAGTATCACTATAATAACTGATAGTGTTTCCCTTGTGGCTCCATACACCATAGACGTATGCATTGCCTTCAGAAAGTCCCCCCCCCCCTTGACTTTTTCCGCTATTTGTTGTGTTCCAGCCTAAATTTAAAAAGGATTACATTTAGATTTTGTGTCACTGGCCCACACGCAATACCCCATAATGTCAAAGTAGAATTATGTTTTTAGAAATGTTTACAAATTAATTAAAAATGAAAAGCTGAAATGTCTTGAGTCAATAAATATTCAACCCTTATGTTATGGCAAGCCTAAATACATTCAGGAGTAAAAATGTGCTTAACAAGTCACATAAGTTGCATGAACTCACTCTGTGTGCAATAATAGTGTTTAACATGATTTTTGAATAGCTACCTCATCTCTGTACCCCACACATACAATTATCTGTAAGGTCCCTTAGTCGAGCAGTGAATTTCAAACACAGATTCAACCACAAAGACAAAAACAGACAATGAATATATTAGTGTTTTATTTTATTATTATTATTTTTTTTTACAAATGTTCACATTTTTCTTCCACTTTCAATTAAATCAATTTTAATCCCACCTTGTAAATGTAGAATAGGTCAAAGGGTGTGAATGCTTTCTGAAGGCGCAGTACATCATTCACACAGCAGCAGATTTGTATTTTTAATGGAAGATTAATGTGTTTATGCAACAAATGTTTGTGCATCGAATCGTATCGCATCGATTTGTTCCTCAAATCAAACCGAATCGCACCAAATCGTTTCAAACGAAAAGTATCATTCCTGTATAGGAGCTCACGTATCCAGATCCATGTACGTATCGAATCGAGTTGAAAGGGAAAAATGCACATCCCTAATAACTATTTAGTTGTGTGTGTACCTATAGAGAAGGGTAGTGTTCCCTACTCCAGAGTCCCCCATAATACATGATAAATACAGTTGAAGTCGGAAGTTTACATACACGTAGGTTGGAGTCATTAAAACTTGTTTTTCAACCACTCCACAAATTTCTTGTTAACAAACTATAGTTTTGGCAAGTCGGATAGGACATCTACTTTGTGCATGACACAAGTCATTTTTCCCAACAATTGTTTACAGACAGATTATTTCACTTATAATTCACTGTATCACAATTCCGGTGGGTCAGAAGTTTACATACACTAAGTTGACGGTGCCTTTAAACAGCTTGGGAAATTACAGAAAATGATGTCATGGCTGTAGACGGTTCTGGTAGGCTAATTGACATCATTTGAGTCAATTGGAGGTGTACCTGTGGATGTATTTTAAGGCCTACCTTCAAACTCAGTGCCTCTTTGCTTGACATCATGGGAAAATCAAAAGAAATCAGCCAAGACCTCAGAAAATAAATTGTAGACCTCCACAAGTCTGGTTCATCATTGGGAGCAATTTCTAAACACCTGAAGGTATCACGTTCATCTGTACAAACAATAGTACGCAAGTATAAACACCATGGGACCACGCAGCCGTCATACCACTCAGGAAGGAGACGCGTTCTGTCTCCTAGAGATTAACATACTTTGGTGCGAAAAGTGCAAATCAATCCCAGAACAATCCCAGAACAACAGCACCTTGTGAAGATGCTGGAGGAAACAGGTACAAAAGTATCTCCACAGTAAAACAAGTCCTATATTGACATAACCTGAAAGGCCGCTCAGCAAGGAAGAAGCCACTGCTCCAAAACCGCCATAAAAAAGCCAGACTACAGTTTGCAACTGCACATGGGGACAAAGATCGTACTTTTCAGAGAAATGTCCTCTGCTCTGATGAAACAAAAATAGAACTGTTTGGCCATAATGATCATCGTTATGTTTGGAGGAAAAAGGGGGTCGCTTGCAAGTCGAAGAACACCAATCCCAACCGTGAAGCACGGGGGTGGCAGCATCATGCTGTGGGGGTGCTTTGCTGCAGGAGGGACTGGTGCACTTCACAAAATAGATGGCATCATGAGGAAGGAAAATGATGTGGATATATTGAAGCAACATCTCAAGACATCAGTCAGGAAGTTAAAGCAAATGGACAATGACCCCAAGCATACTTCCAAAGTTGTTGCAAAATGGCTTAAGGACAACAAAGTCAAGGTATTGGAGTGGCCATCACAAAGCCCTGACCTCAATCCTATTGAAAATGTGTGGGCAGAACTGAAAAAGTGTGTGCGAGCAAGGAGGCCTACAAACCTGACTCAATTACACCAGCTCTGTCAGGAGGAATGGGCCGAAATTCACCCAATTTATTGTGGGAAGCTTGTGGAAGGCTACCCGAAACGTTTGACCCAAGTTAAACAATTTAAAAGCAATGCTACCAAATACTAATTGAGTGTATGTAAACTTCTGACCCCACTGGGAATGTGATGAAAGAAATAAAAGCTGAAATAAATCATTATCTCTACTATTATTCTGACATTTCACATTCTGAAAATAAAGTGGTGATCCTAACAGACCTAAGACAGGGAATTTTTACTAGGATTAAATGTCAAGAATTGTAAAAAAAAAAAAAACGGAGTTTAAATGTATTTGGCTAAGCTTCCGACTTCAACTGTATATGCTATATTATAGCAGAACTAGTTGTGTGTTTACCTGTAGAGAAACGTAGTCTTCCCTACTCCAGAGTCCCCCAGTGCCAGGAGCTTGATGAGGTAATCATAGTCCCCATCAGTCATCGTGCTGACCGCGCTGAACCTGGAGTAAACAAACACTGGGGATTAAATCAACAACTTTCCAATCTCAGGACAGACACTTTAACCACAAGGTCACTGGGTGAGTACATCAAGTTACATTCACATTACATTTTAGTCATTTAGCATACGCTCTTATCCAGAGCGACTTACAGTTAGCATGTGCATACGTTATTTTTTCATTTTTTTTTTTTACATACTGGCCCCCCGTGGGAATCGAACCCACAACCCTGGCGTTGTAAACGCCATGCTCTACCAACTGAGCTACATCCCTGCCGGCCATTCCCTCCCCTACCCTGGACGACGCTGGGCCAATTGTGCGCCGCCCCATGAGTCTCCCGGTCGCGGCCGTCTACAACAAAGCCTGGATTCAAACCAGGTTCTCTAGTGGCACAGCTAGCACTGCGATGCAGTGCCTTAGACCACTGTGCCACTCGGGAGGTTGTTAGACAGCGGCTTCATCCCAGCCTATCTGAAAGACACATACATACATACAAGTTGGAAACAAACAAACAGACAACGGGGAACTGGCCTGGGGTCAGTAAAGGTTTGTCAAACAAACAACAGCACCATCCATGTCATGAGAAGGAGGTATTCTGTGAGAGTTGACTAATGGAAATCTAATTTTGTCTCCTTAAAACACACACACACACAAACACACACTAATTCAATTTGTAAGGTCAGTCTGGGCTGTGACATGATTGGTTCTATAGGTTGAGAATTAGTGGTCCTGTTACTAGGGAACTCATTTCGCTGTAGGCTACTATAAAACAGACAACACTATGAAAGAACTAGACATTCCTTTAGACTTCAACACAGTAATGATGAGCCAGATCTCTGGTCCAGACATTCCTTCAGACTTCAACACAGTAATGATGTGCCAGATCTCTGGACTAGTTGTAGCCCTCCGGTTTTCAAGCCGCGTCTCGACCATTCTATTGTATATCCCTTCCATCTCCTTTCTTGATCTTTTTAATATATATATATATATATATATATTATGCTATGTGTCAGAGGTTAGATGTTAGACTGTGGCCTTCTGGGAAAGAGCCTGGGAGCACCAGTCACTGGGTGGGTAGAGAGGGCGTATCGGGGGAAACCTTGTGTGTGTGTGTGTGTGTGTGTGTGTGTGTGTGTGTGTGTGTGTGTGTGTGTGTGTGTGTGTGTGTGTGTGTGTGTGTGTGTGTGTGTGTGTGTGTGCGTGTGTGTGTGTGTTTTATGTGCTATGCTATCCGATGTGATCTCTCTCAGAAGGGGTGGCACATGATCTCATCCCCATGAGGCATCAGGCGCTCCTCTGGTTGGATGGGAAAGCAGAGACACTGCTACTGACTGTGGATGGGAAAGCAGAGACACTGCTACCCCCCTCCCCCCCACAGGAGTAGTTCTGTAGAGCGGTTCTGTAGAGTAGTTATGTAGAGTGATCAATTGGATCCCAGAAGGTACCACGCACATAATGTGTTAACCGCAAGTTGCTTTGGATGACACTGGGATGACACTGGATGACACTGTTAGTCAAATGACCATATTATTAGTGGAAAACAAAGTAATCAGATCCCAAATGGCCTTTAGGTCCCCAAAGAGGAGGTCCTTTAGTTTAGCTCTAGTGGCCCAGTCCTGTTCTCTTCCTGTTGTGTGTCTTGGTTTGTCTGTTTGCCTCACTGACCCGTGGATTATATTTAGACATGAAGATCATGAGACTCCAATTCGCTCAGTAGGGAGAGAAAGAGAGCGACGAGAGAGAGAGAGAGCTGGAGGGCAACAGTACGACAGCACCTTATTTCCCAGCTGTCCAAGCAGCTCTTTTAAAAACACTTATTTAGGAAAACTTGATGACGGGGTGAATGACTTTCACAACAGCGGAGTTATTAGAATCTTAAAATCACATAACGGCTCTGGTAGTTCCATGATGTTGTTAACCAGCCCTCGTCCCCGGGCGGATGAGAAGCCTACCCATCTAAATGATCCATTGTCAGAGGAATCAGGACGTCCTGAGGATGTGATTAGTGGCTGATCAGTGGACCTCAACTGTCCCTCAGGGGGACCCATCTGTAGTTAGTAGCAGTATGAATCAGGTGACTGCATTGAGGCTTCCTCCACTCACAAACACGTCTACGGCCTCACTTTATGTACACCAAAATAACCCAATGAGTCTGTGCGGTTACGATCACCAACCGCTTGCTAGGGTAGTTTTCTGTACAGAATGGACCAAAACATTCTGTTCCAACAGGAAATGCAATACATGCCTGTCATGTACTCCTGAGTGGCGCAGTGCTAACTGTGCCACTAGAGATCCTGGTTCGAATCCAGGCTCTGCCGCGACCGGGAGACTCATGGGGCGGCGCACAATTGGCCCAGCGTCGTCCAGGGTAGGGGAGGGAATGGCCGGCAGGGGATGTAGCTCAGTTGATAGAGCATGGCGTTTGCAACGCCAAGGTTGTGGGTTCGTTTCCCACGGGGGGGCCAGTATAAAAAAAAATATATATATATATGTATTCACTAACTGTAAATCGCTCTGGATAAGAGCGTCTGCTAAATGACGTTAATGTGAAAGGAGGTAGTCCCCGTTTGTTTTGAGGAAATTGGTTTGCTATGTTCATTTCCCTTTCCATTCATGGGCCCTTTTCTTGTGAAGAGCTAAGTGAAGACAGCTGGTAAGAAGAGGAATATGAAATCAACAAGATACTCGAGGACCCCACTGAACAACAATGGTCCAGTCAGACAGGGTCTTCACCCCAAATGGCACCCTATACCCCGTAAGGATCTGGCCAAAAGTAGTGCACTATGTAGGGAATAGGGTGCCATTTGGGATGCATAAAGTGTGATTCATTTACATTTAAGTCATTTAGCAGACGCTCTTATCCAGAGACGACTTACAAATTGGTGCATTCAAATTAGGATAGCCAGTGGGACAACCACATCTTGATCACAGTAAGTACACTTCTTCAAACAAGCAGCTGTGAGCAAAGTCAGCGCAATCAGGGACAACTACATCTCGATCACAATAAGTACATTTCTTTAAACAAGTCAGTGCTAGCAGGTGAAATAAGTCAGGTGTTAGTTTAGACAAAAGACAGTGGTAGTAAAGGGGGGGTAGAAGGATTACTGTTATACTATTCCAGGTATTCCTTAAAGAGGTAGGGTTTCAAGTGTCTCCGGAAGGTGGTCAGTGACTCCGCTGTCCTGGCTTCGTGAGGGGAGCTTGTTCCACCATTGGGGTGCCCAGAGCAGCGAATAGCTTTGACTCAGGCACAAGGTTTTAGACACCGCAATGGTGGAACAAGGAGGCAGGGCGCTGATTTGAAGTGTATCTAGACGCATCCCATTACAATACATTTCTCCACCTCCAACTCCAGCTGTTGGCTACAGAACAGTCCTTTACATCTGGATATTTGTGCAACAGTGAATAGATGATGAAAGTATTGGCCTATGGAGGCTGGCTCCTATTGCTTTACTAGCAGACAATTTATTACTACAAACAGTCGCTATAGTACACAGTGGTACAATGAAATCCTGAAACACATTACACATTAATGCACCAAGTGGGTATGAATTGGATATGAATTCATGTCTCATTCAATTTAGTTATGGAAATGCACAAGAAAAGCTCTTGTAAAAGAGATTATACATTTCCTGGTTAGATAAGGCAACAGCAACACAAATTATGCAGTCCTGTAAATAGGAAGCACGCTTTTCAAATGAAGACATTCTGAACGCTGTCTGATCTCAATTTCGATAAGCTGTTAAATATCTCTACTGCCGGGTTTGGACAAATTAGTTCTGGATTTTTTAATAGCAGGATCAAACCAAAACCAAATAACCTTATTACTGCACCCATAGAGATGTCTATGGCTATCTACCAAACATCAGTCCTCTACTGAACTGCTTATGAATAGTGATTTGCTATTCAGTTGATTTGTCCTAGACCTCGATCGTGCAATCTGTAACAGAAAATGAGTCCTCATCCTGCACATCGGCCACAGTCACACAGAGATCACGATCACGAAACGGTTTAACCTCTTGAAAGGAAGCAGCATGCGTCACGTTATTTCTCACTGACGTTTCTGATGTCTTGTATCTTCAGATGTCAGTAATTCAAAAGAAGTGTTCCAAAAGGAGGCATTTACAAACAACAACAACAAAAAAAGGTTATCGTTCCATCGACTAAGAATTAAACACTAAAATTGTCAACAATATTGTTCGTGAATAATGATGAGTGAGAAAAGTTAGACGCACAAATATCATACCACCCCTCCCCCCCAAGACATGCTAACCTCACCGTTACAATAACGGGAGGTTATTGTGTGCATTTTTTTACCTGCACAATTATGACGAGTTGACATTATTCTAAATAAATTTCAGAACAGAAGTATGATGAATATGTTGGAGCGCCACATCTTATAGGCACTTAAGGCTGGAGAGAGAGATTGGTGGTTTGGATTCTAGCTGGTGAGGATTCTGCAGTGAGGCAGGCGGTGGTTCTAGAGAACCTATTGATCGCTGTGGCCTCCGGGAGAACAGGTCTGGGAAGTGTGTTTGTGTGTGTGTGTGTGTGTGTGTGTGTGTGTGTGTGTGTGTGTGTGTGTGTGTGTGTGTGTGTGTGTGTGTGTGTTTGACACGTCTGGCTGATTGCTTTAGAATTAGCAGAGAGCCGTTTCTCTTGCATCAGTCAATACAGCTATCTGGACCCTGATTCTAAATACTAAACAGAAATGTCTCACCCCTACATGCTCAATGCCAAGAAATATTTGTTCAAATTCTATCAACAACAACAACAAAAAAATGCTTTCATTGATCTAGATCAGGGTTCTTCAATTCCGGTCCTGGAGGGCCGAAACACCTCTGTTTTTCATCCTCTCCTTCTAATCAGGGGCTAATTCAGACCTGGGGCACCAGGTGAGTGCAATTAACTACCAGGTAGAAATAAAAGAAAGGTCTCCTTTCAGGTGATCAGGTGGCCTTTCAGAGGGTTCAGATGACTTTCAGCAGCTCAGACTCAGTGTGTGAGGCTTTATGAGTGTGAGTGAGTTGCCTGCGTCTGCATGTGTTCTATCTGATGTTTAAAACCCTCTCCATCACCCACTGCTATCCCTGGGTCCCGTGGTGTAGGAGGCAGGGGTGGGCTGACATCACAGCAGGGGGTGAACTAACACCTGTAGCAGCAGCAGCTCCAGTCAGACAGAAAGGTTAGCGGTGCTGGAGGTCAACCTGGGAGATCGATCTAACACAGAACTGAGAGGGAGAGAAGCAGGGACCAGGGTGGACCAGGGTGGACCAGGGTGGACCAGGGTGGACCAAGGTGGACCAGGGTGGACCAGGGTAGGCCAGGGTAGACCAAGGGGGACCAGGGTAGGCCAGGGTGGACCAGGGTAGGCCAGGGTGGACCAAGGTGGACCAAGGTGGATCAAGGTGGACCAAGGTGGACCAGGGTAAGCTAAGGTGGACCAGGGTAGGCCAAGGTGGACCAGGGTAGGCCAAAGTGGACCAAGGTGGATTAAGGTTGACCAAGGTGGACCAAGGTGGATCAAGGTGTGCATGTGTGATTGTGTGCAGTGGTGAAAGTAAGGCGGTATGGTCCGGCATCCCAGCAAAATAAATAGTTGGGATACGCCGTACCGTTAAAACATCAGCAATAATGAAAACAAAATGTCAAGAAAACTGTAGGCTATTACACCACTATTTATCATTACCGCACGTCAGAGTCATTACTGTATGTCAGATGCATGAAAAATGAGCGAATGGACTTGAAAACAGGTATAGCCTACGCTCCAAAATGCCATGTGGTTCCACTGACAATTTGCCAACCCAGAGATGAGTGGCCGAAATCTAATGTCATTAGGCCTACACCTAATCTAATGTCATTAGGCCTACACCTAATCTAATGTCATTAGGCCTACACCTAATCTAATGTCATTAGGCCTACACCTAATCTAATGTCATTAGGCCTCCACCTAATCTAATGTCATTAGGCCTACACCTAATCTAATGTCATTAGGCCTACACCTAATCTAATGTCATTAGGCCTACACCTAATCTAATGTCATTAGGCCTACACCTAATCTAATGTCATTAGGCCTACACCTTTTGGTGTTTTGTGTAAAAGATGTTGCTCCATTCACCACTGTTTGGAGGCTGGAAATATGTTGTGAGTGGATGAACGTGCATGGGTAACCTAGTAAAGGATCCCTATGAAGAGATAGTTGGACAATCAGATGAAAACATCATGACTGGTTGTGTTTATGCTACAATAAAAAGTAATACATTTTTTAAAAGTTAAATGACAAATCTTTACAACTAGGCCCACAGAGATCCTACTGAATGAATAGGGGTTCTGTGTAATTCTATGATTAGGCCCATACATTTTTTCAGGATGTCCCGTACCGGGAAGAAAATACATCTACTTTCACCTCTGCGTGTATATTATCCGATGTTCCCTGCTATCCTTTGACCCCATGGGGTTTCCCCTCACAGGGCAGGGGTGGGCTGACACCTGTAGCAGCAGCAGCAGCAGCAGTCAGACAAAAAGGTTAGCAGTGCTGGAGGTCAACCTGGGAGATCGATCTATAATAATAATAATAATAATAATAATAATAATATGCCATTTAGCAGACGCTTTTATCCAAAGCGACTTACAGTCACGTGTGCATACATTTTAACGTATGGGTGGTCCCGGGGGATCGAACCCACTACCCTGGCGTTACAGGCGCCGTGCTCTACCAGCTGAGCTACAGAGGACCACAAGGGATCTAACACAAAGCCCAATATAACGCATTTCCTGAGAGGGAAAGGGACACGGGGAAACAGAGGACAGGGTACATAGTCTATACTCACACAGTCCCATAGCCCTCTCTGCTCCACTGCTCTCGTCCTTCTAGACCTTTCCGCTGCCTTTGATACTGTGAACCATCAGATCCTCCTCTCCACCCTCTGATAACCAGGAGAAGTAACTGCCTGTCCCCCCTCCCTCACCTGGTACTGACAGTAACTGCCTGTCCCCCCTCCCTCACCTGGTACTGACAGTAATGGCCTGTCCCACCTCCCTCACCTGGTACTGACAGTAACTGCCTGTCCCCCCTCCCTCACCTGGTACTGACAGTAACGGCCTGTCCCACCTCCCTCACCTGGTACTGACAGTAACTGCCTGTCCCCCCTCCCTCACCTGGTACTGACAGTAACGGCCTGTCCCACCTCCCTCACCTGGTACTGACAGTAACTGCCTGTCCCCCCTCCCTCACCTGGTACTGACAGTAACTGCCTGTCCCACCTCACTCACCTGGTACTGACAGTAACGGCCTGTAAAATAGCCCCATAACATCAAAGATCCACCACCGTATTTTACAGAAGGTTATTCTCTGCATTAGCATTCTCATTTTTTCGACGCCAAACCCACCACTGGTGTGCGTGGTCAAAGAGCTTTATTTCATGTCATCCAACAAATGTAAACGACTGGAGTTTGCTAAACAGCGTTTGAGCACTTGAAGTTCTTTGTAGCCAGCTAAGTTTTTCGTTTGGATCCCACGACACAGTTGGCGTCAGTTGCTGGGATTGCTAGTCTCTGTCCAATGATCCTGCCGACCAAGGATGGGTCTGAGGAGCTATTTGGCGTTGCAGCTAGCCTAGCAGCTAGCTAGCAGCATATCAAGCTAGCTGGGTTTTCTTGAGGGCTTGAACGCGGCGATGCGGTTAGCCACTGTGGCTGGGACGGCGGATTGTCCCGGGTTTGTGGATGTCTAGATCCCTGCTGTTTGTTGTTTTCAATCTTCCCTGTGACCTGTCCTGTCTGGAACTACGAGGAGTAACAGCGTAGCCAACGTTGCTAGCTACCATGGCAAAGACCAAATTACGTTGTCGAGGACAGTGTTGTCTCTCTATCACACGTGAAGGATATTTTAAACGAACAAAAAATAGTTCTACAAGCAGTTGTTACAAGAAAAAGTTATTTGTCCAAATACTGGTGGATTCGACTAATAAAAGAATGGACGAGAGAGGTCCAGGACCTAAAGAACAGTTTGCAATCAAGGCGTAACAACATGGTTGTGGACGGAATTGCAGAATCTCCACATGAGACCTGGACGGAGTCTGAGGACAAAGTGAGGGAAATTATCTCTGAGAAATTGAAGATGGACCACAGGAAGATTGAGGTGGAGCGGGCCCACAGGACTGGAAAACCCACCACCGGCCCAGGTGACAGGCCCAGGCCGATAGTGGTCAAGTTCCTGAGGTTCAAGGACAAGGTAGCTGTTCTGGAAAGAGCCAAGAACTTGAGAGGAATGTATATCTTTCTCAACGAGGACTATCCTGAAGCTGTGCGCCAGAAGAGGAAATAGCCATGAAAGCTGCCAGAGCGCGTGGGGACATTGCTTACATCCGCTATGACAGGCTCATTGTCCGCCCTCCTTCCCAGAAGCCTGGAAGGGATGAGAGAGCCAAGCCTTTGGGTTTGTAGCTTCAACCCCGTAGCACACACACACCAATTGATTAATGGACTGTTGAATATATTTTTTTTTATCTTGCTTTGTTTGCTCTTTCCAGTATTATGTCTATCTCTGATAAGCTACCCAGGAAAGGGCTCAAAATAGCTCATTTTAATATATGTAGCCTTAGAAATAAAGTTCATGAAATCAATAACTTGCTAACATCAGATAACATTCATATATTAGCCATTTCTGAGACTCACTTAGATCATTCATTTGATGATACAGCAGTAGCAATACAAGAACATAACATCTATAGAAGAGACAGAAATGCTTATGGGGGAGGTGTTGCTGTCTATATTCAGAGCCATATCCCTGTAATGCTTAGAGAAGATCTTATGTCAAGTGTTATTGAAGTGTTGGGGCTGCAGGTTCACTTGCCACATCTAAAGCCTTTTCTTTTGGGGTGTTGCTATAGGCCACCAAGTGCTAACAGTCAGTATCTAAATAATATGTGTGAAATGCTTGATAGTGTAAACAGAGAGGTCTACTTTCTTGGGGACCTGAATATTGACTGGTTTTCATCAAGCTGTCCACTCAAGAGGAAGCTTCTTACTGTAACCAGTGCCTGTAATCTGGTTCAGGTTATTAATCAACCTACCAGGGTGTTTACAAACACTACAGGAACAAGATCATCCACATGTATCGATCATATTTTTACTAATACTGTAGAACTTTGTTCTGAAGCTGTATCCGTACCCATTGGATGCAGTGATCACAATATAGTGGCTATATCCAGGAAAGCCAAAGTTCCAACAGCTGGGCCTAAAATAGTGTATAAGAGGTCATATACAATATTTCTCTGTGACTCATATGTGGATGATGTACAAAATATTTGTTGGTCTGATGTCATTAATAAGGAGCATCCAGATGCTGCACTTGATGAATTTATGAAATTGCTTTTTCCAATTATTGATAAACATGCACCTGTTAGGAAACTGACTGTTAGAACTGTTAAGGCTCCATGGACTGATGAGGAATTGAAAAACTGTCTGGTTTAAAGAGACGGGGCAAAAGGAGTGGCTAATATGTCTGGCTGCACATCTGACTGGCTGACTTACTGCAAATGGAGAAATGATGTGACTAAACTAAGCAAAAAGAAGAACAAACTGTATTATGAAGCCAAGATCAATGATATAAAGAATAATGGAGAAAAAAAAACGTTGGAGTACTTTAACTGAAATTATGGGTAGAAAGACAAATTCAACTCCATCTTTCATCGAATCAGATGGCTTATTCATCACAAAACCATTTGATGTTGCCAATTATTCTAATGATTACTTTTTATTTTATTTTTATTTTTATTTCACCTTTATTTAACCAGGTAAACCAGTTGAGAACAAGTTCTCATTTACAACTGCGACCTGGCCAAGATAAAGCATAGCAGTGCGATAAAAACAAACACAGAGTTACATATGGGGTAAAACAAAACAAAGTCAAAAATACAACAGAAATACATATAATATACAGTGTGCAAATTTAGCAAGTTATGGAGGTAAGGCAATAAAATAGGCTATAGTGCAAAATAATTACAATTAGTATTAACACTGGAATGATAGATGTGCAAGAGATGATGTGCAAATAGAGATACTGGGGTGCAAAAGAGCAAAATAGATAACAATATAGGGATGAGGTAGTTGGGTGGGCTAATTTCAGATGGGCTGTGTACAGGTGCAGTGATCGGTAAGGTGCTCTGACAACTGATGCTTAAAGTTAGTGAGGGAGATAAGTGTCTCCAGCTTCAGAGATTTTTGCAATTTGTTCCAGTCATTGGCAGCAGAGAACTGGAAGGAATTGCGGCCAAAGGAGGTGTTGGCTTTGGGGATGACCAGTGAGATATACCCGCTGGAGCGCAGACTACGGGTGGGTGTTGCTATGGTGACCAATGAGCTAAGATAAGGCGGGGATTTGCCTAGCAGTGATTTATAGATGGCCTGGAGCCAGTGGGTTTGGCGACGAATATGTAGTGAGGACCAGCCAACAAGAGCGTACAGGTCACAGTGGTGGGTATTATATGGGGCTTTGGAGACAAAACGGATGGCACTGTGATAGACTACATCCAATTTGCTGAGTAGAGTGTTGGAGGCTATTTTGTAAATGACATCGCCGAAGTCAAGGATCGGTAGGATAGTCAGTTTTACGAGGGCATGTTTGGCAGCATGAGTGAAGGAGGCTTTGTTGCGAAATAGGAAACCGATTCTAGATTTAACTTTGGATTGGAGATTCTTAATGTGAGTCTGGAAGGAGAGTTTACAGTCTAACCAGACACCTAGATATTTGTAGTTGTCCACATACTCTAGGTCAGACCCGTCGAGAGTAGTGATTCTAGTCGGGTGGGCGGGTGCAAGCAGCGTTCGGTTGAAGAGCATGCATTTAGTTTTACTAGTGTTTAAGAGCAGTTGGAGGCTACTGAAGGAGTGTTGTATGGAATTGAAGCTCGTTTGGAGGTTTGTTAACACAGTGTCCAATGAAGGGCCAGATGTATACAAAATGGTGTCGTCTGCGTAGAGGTGGATCTGAGAGTCACCAGCAGCAAGAGCGACGTCATTGATATACACAGAGAAAAGAGTCGGCCCAAGAATTGAACCCTGTGGCACCCCCATAGAGACTGCCATAGGTCCAGACAACAGGCCCTCCGATTTGACACATTGAACTCTATCTGAGAAGTAGTTGGTGAACCAGGCGAGGCAGTCATTTGAGAAACCAAGGCTATTTAGTCTGCCAATAAGAATGTGGTGGTTGACAGAGTCGAAAGCCTTGGCCAGGTCAATGAAAACGGCTGCACAGTACTGTCTATTATCGATCGCGGTTATAATATCGTTTAGGACCTTGAGCGTGGCTGAAGTGCACCCATGACCAGCTCGGAAACCGGATTGCATAGCGGAGAAGGTACGGTGGGATTCGAAATGGTCGGTGATCTGTTTGTTGACTTGGCTTTCAAAAACTTTTGAAAGGCAGGGCAGGATGGATATGGGTCTGTAACAGTTTGGATCTAGAGTGTCACCCCCTTTGAAGAGGGGGATGACCGCGGCAGCTTTCCAATCTCTGGGGATCTCAGACGTTACGAAAGAGAGGTTGAACAGGCTAGTAATAGGGGTTGCGACAATTTCGGCGGCTAGTTTTAGAAAGAAAAGGTCCAGATTGTCTAGCCCAGATGATTTGTAGGGGTCCAGATTTTGCAGCTCTTTTAGAACATCAGCTGTCTGGATTTGTGTGAAGGAGAAGCGGGGGGAGCATGGGCAAGTTGCAGCGGAGGGTGCAGAGCTGGTGGCCGGGGTAGTGGTAGCCAGGTGGAAAGCATGGCCAGCCGTAGCAAAATGCTTGTTGAAATTCTCGATTATTGTAGATTTATCGGTGGTGATAGTGTTTCCTAGCCTCAGTGCAGTGGGCAGCTGGGAGGAAGTGCTCTTATTTTCCATGGACTTTACAGTGTCCCAAAACTTTTTGGAGTTAGTGCTACAGGATGCAAACTTCTGTTTGAAAAAGTTAGCCTTTGCTTTCCGAACTGCTTGTGTATATTGGTTCCTAACTTCCCTGAAAAGTTGCATATCGCGGGGGCTATTTGATGCTAATGCAGTACGCCACAGGATGTTTTTGTGCTGGTCAAGGGCAGTCAAGTCTGAGGAGAACCAGGGGCTATATCTGTTCTTAGTTCTGTATTTTTTGAATGGGGCATGTCTATTTAAGATTGAGAGGAAATTACTTTTAAAGAACAACCAGGCATCCTCTACTGACGGAATGAGATCTATATCCATCCAGGATACCTGGGCCAGGTCAATTAGGAAGGCCTGCTCGCTGAAGTGTTTTTGGGAGCGTTTGACAGTGATGAGGGGTGGTCGTTTGACCGCGGACCCGTTACGGACGCAGGCAATAAGGCAGTGATCGCTGAGATCCTGGTTGAAGACAGCGGAGGTGTATTTAGAGGGTAAGTTAGTCAGGATGATATCTATGAGGGTACCCATGTTTACGGATTTAGGGTTGTACCTGGTAGGTTCGTTGATAATTTGTGTGAGATTGAGGGCATCTAGTTTAGATTGTAGGATGGCCGGGGTGTTAAGCATATCCCAATTTAGGTCACCAAGCAGTACGATCTCTGAGGATAGATGGGGGGCAATCAATTCACATATGGTGTCCAGGGCACAGCTGGGGGCTGAGGGGGGTCTGTAGCAAGCGGCAACAGTGAGAGATTTATTTCTGGAAAGGTGGATTTTTAGAAGTAGAAGCTCAAACTGTTTGGGCACAGACCTGGATAGTATGATGGAGCTCTGCAGGCTATCTCTACAGTAGCAAATTCATTAAAAATCCTACAATGTGATTTTCTGGATTTTTTTTCCTCAATTTGTCTGTCATAGTTGACGTGTACCTATGATGAAAATTACAGGCCTCTCTCATCTTTTTAAGTAGGAGAACTTGCACAATTGGTGGCTGACTAAATACTTTTTCCCCCCACTGTATCTTTAATCTGAGCCAAGAGGAAAGTCTTTGTCCTCAGGCCTGGAGGGAAGCCAAAGTAATTCCGCTACCCAAGAATGGTAAAGCAACCTTTACTGGTTCTAACAGTAGACCTATAAGCTTGCTGCCAGCTCTTAGCAAACTGTTGGATACAATGATGTTTGACCAAATATAATGCTATTTCTCTGTAAACAAATTAACAACAGACTTTCAACATGCTTATTGGGAAGGGCACTCAACATGTACTGCACTGACACAAATGACTGATGATTGGTTGAAAAAAATTGATAATAAGAAGATTGTGGGAGCTGTACTGTTAGATTTCAGTGCAGCCTTTGATATTATTGACCATAACCTGTTGTTGAAAAAACGCATGTGTTATGGCTTTTCAACCTCTGCCATATCGTGGATTCAGAGCTCAAATAGAACTCAAATCCAATAGAACTCAAAAAGTTGTCTTTAATGGAAGCTTCTCTAATGTCAAACATGTAAAGTGTGGTGTACCACAGGGCAGCTCTCTAGGCCCTCTACTCTTTTCTATTTTTACCAATGACCTGCCACTGGCATTAAACAAAGCATGTGTGTCCATGTATGCTGATGATTCAACCATATATGCATCGGCAACCACAGCTAATGAAGTCACCGAAACCCTTAACAAAGAGTTGCAGTCTGTTTTGGAATGGGTGGCCACTAATAAACTGGTCCTGAACATCTCTAAAACTAAGAGCATTGTATTTGGTACAAATCATTCCCTAAATTCTAGACCTCAGCTGAATATGGTAATGAATGGTGTGGCTGTTGAACAAGTTGAGGAGTAACTTGGTGTTACCTTAGATTGTAAACTATCATGGTCAAAACATATAGATTCAATGGTTGTAAAGATGGAGAGAAGTCTGTCCGTAATAAAGAGATGCTCTGCTTTTTTGACACCACACTCCAAAAAGCAAGTTCTGCAGGCTCTAGTTTTGTCTAATCTTGATTATTGTCCAGTTGTGTGGTCCAGTGCTGCAAGGAAATACCTAGTTAAGCTGCAGCTGGCCCAGAACAGAGCGGCACATCTTGCTCTTCATTGTAATCATAGGGCTGATATAAATACTATGCATGCCAGTCTCTCTTGGCTAAGAGTTGAGGAGAGACTGACTGCATCACTTCTTCTTTTTATAAGAAACATTAATGTATTGAAAATCCCAAATTGTTTGCATAGTGAACTTACACACAGCTCTGACACACACACTTACCCCACCAGACATACCACCAGGGGTCTTTTCACAGTCCCCAAATCCAGGACAAATTCAAGAAAGCGTACAGTATTATATAAAGCCATTATTGCATGGAACTCCATTCCATCTCATATTGCTCAAATAAACAGCAAACCTGGTTTCAAAAAACAGATAAAGCAACACCTTACGGCACAACGCCTCTCCCCTATTTGACCTAGATAGTTTGTGTGTATGCATTGATATCTAGGCTACGCGGTTTGAATCAAAAATGTCCAATTTGGACTCCAGACCAAAGGACAAATTTCCACCGGTCTAATGTCCATTGCTCATGTCTCTTCTTCTTTTTGGTGTCCTTTAGTAGTGGTTTCTTTGCAGCAATTCGACCATGAAGGCCTGATTCACACAGTCCCCTCTGAACAGTTGATGTTGAGATGTGTCTGTGACTTGAACTCTGTGAATCATTTATTTGGCCTGCAATTTCTGAGGCTGGTAACTCTAATGAACTTATCCTCTGCAGCAGAGGAAACTCTGGGTCTTCCTTTCCTGTGTCGGTCCTCATGAGAGCCAGTTTCATCATAGCGCTTGATGGTTTTTGCAACTGCACTTGAAGAAACTTTCAAAGTTCTTGAAATGTTCCGTACTGACTGACCTTCATGTCTTAAAGTAATGATGGACTGTAGTTTCTCTTTGCTTATTTGAGCTGTTCTTGCCATAATATGGACTTGGTATTTTACCAAATAGGGCTATCTTCTGTATACCCCCCCCCCTTGTCACAACACAACTGATTGGCTCAAACGCATTACGAAGGAAATAAATTCCATAAATTAACTTTTAAGAAGGCACACCAGTTAATTGAAATGCATTCCAGGTGACTAACTCATGAAGCTGGTTGAGAGAATGCCAAGAGTGTGCAAAGCTGTCATCAAGGCAAAGGGTGGCTATTTGAAGAATCTCAAATAGAAAATATATTTTGATTTTTTTGGGGGGTTACTACATGATTCCATATGTGTTATCTCATAGTTTTCATGTCTTTGCTACTTTTTACAATGTAAAAAAATAGTAAAAAGAAAGAAAAAAACGTCGAATGAGTAGGTGTGTCCAAACTTTTGACTGGTAGTGTAGGTGAACTGATCTAATATATAATTGAGGTGTAGGTGAACTATTGTTGTTCAACAAACGAATCTAGCCTAGTGATTGACCCAAACATATCATTATCCATAATCCTTAGAGGTTTGTGCTGAGGTTAGCTTAAGCCTACAGGATATAGTTTTCCTAAACACACACACACCCATGGTTAGGCTCCAGTCAGGTGGTATTTGGTGTTGTTTTACAAAGAGACATGCAATATCCTTAGTTTCTACACACATTTCCCCGAACCCATGCCGGCAGAGTATTGAGAAGCATACATTTGGGGATATTCATTTCCGATATAGTAATGTTACTGCAATACAATAATGCTGAAAGGGTTGATAACTAAACAACTACATCCACCCATAATTAACTTGTTAAGACAACACGCAGCAACAACTGCAGTGGTGTGTTTGGGGTGTGTTTGTCAAACAGCAGAGAAACATGCAATAGAGGAAAACACAACACACACACACACACACACACACACACACACACACAAGCAGTGAAAAACAACACTTGTGGCTTAAGGTTCATTATTAGGTTAGGAATAATTCAATCATTTGCAAGTCAATACCATTTCAATTAATTAGAACAAACCGCCTTTTCATACAAACAAGGTGAAACCTGAGTCCCAAATGGTGCCCTGTTCTATTTACTATAGTGCTGAACGCATTGACAATTAAATAACTAGAACCAGAGCCCCTGGTCAGAAGTAGTGTACTATGTAGGGAACAGGGTGCCGTTAGAACCAGAGCCCCTGGTCAGAAGTAGTGCACTATGTAGGGAACAGGGTGCCGTTAGAACCAGAGCCCCCTGGTCAGAAGTAGTGTACTATGTAGGGAACAGGGTGCCGTTAGAACCAGAGCCCCCTGGTCAGAAGTAGTGTACTATGTAGGGAACAGGGTGCCGTTAGAACCAGAGCCCCCTGGTCAGAAGTAGTGCACTATGTAGGGAACAGGGTGCCGTTAGAACCAGAGCCCCCTGGTCAGAAGTAGTGCACTATGTAGGGAACAGGGTGCCGTTAGAACCAGAGCCCCCTGGTCAGAAGTAGTGCACTATGTAGGGAACAGGGTGCCGTTAGAACCAGAGCCCCTGGTCAGAAGTAGTGCACTATGTAGGGAACAGGGTGCCGTTAGAACCAGAGCCCCTGGTCAGAAGTAGTGTACTATGTAGGGAACAGGGTGCCGTTAGAACCAGAGCCCCTGGTCAGAAGTAGTGTACTATGTAGGGAACAGGGTGCCGTTAGAACCAGAGCCCCCTGGTCAGAAGTAGTGCACTATGTAGGGAACAGGGTGCCGTTAGAACCAGAGCCCCCTGGTCAGAAGTAGTGCACTATGTAGGGAACAGGGTGCCGTTAGAACCAGAGCCCCTGGTCAGAAGTAGTGTACTATGTAGGGAACAGGGTGCCGTTAGAACCAGAGCCCCCTGGTCAGAAGTAGTGCACTATGTAGGGAACAGGGTGCCGTTAGAACCAGAGCCCCTGGTCAGAAGTGGTGTACTATGTAGGGAACAGGGTGCCGTTAGAACCAGAGCCCCTGGTCAGAAGTAGTGTACTATGTAGGGAACAGGGTGCCGTTAGAACCAGAGCCCCCTGGTCAGAAGTAGTGCACTATGTAGGGAACAGGGTGCCGTTAGAACCAGAGCCCCCTGGTCAGAAGTAGTGCACTATGTAGGGAACAGGGTGCCGTTAGAACCAGAGCCCCCTGGTCAGAAGTAGTGCACTATGTAGGGAACAGGGTGCCGTTAGAACCAGAGCCCCCTGGTCAGAAGTAGTGTACTATGTAGGGAACAGGGTGCCGTTAGAACCAGAGCCCCTGGTCAGAAGTAGTGTACTATGTAGGGAACAGGGTGCCGTTAGAACCAGAGCCCCTGGTCAGAAGTAGTGCACTATGTAGGGAACAGGGTGCCGTTAGAACCAGAGCCCCCTGGTCAGAAGTAGTGTACTATGTAGGGAACAGGGTGCCGTTAGAACCAGAGCCCCCTGGTCAGAAGTAGTGCACTATGTAGGGAACAGGGTGCCGTTAGAACCAGAGCCCCCTGGTCAGAAGTAGTGCACTATGTAGGGAACAGGCCTGGTCAGAAGTAGTGTACTATGTAGGGAACAGGGTGCCGTTAGAACCAGAGCCCCCTGGTCAGAAGTAGTGCACTATGTAGGGAACAGGGTGCCGTTAGAACCAGAGCCCCCTGGTCAGAAGTAGTGCACTATGTAGGGAACAGGGTGCCGTTAGAACCAGAGCCCCCTGGTCAGAAGTAGTGTACTATGTAGGGAACAGGGTGCCGTTAGAACCAGAGCCCCCTGGTCAGAAGTAGTGCACTATGTAGGGAACAGGGTGCCGTTAGAATCAGAGCCCCCTGGTCAGAAGTAGTGCATTATGTAGGGAACAGGGTGCCGTTAGAACCAGAGCCCCCTGGTCAGAAGTAGTGTACTATGTAGGGAACAGGGTGCCGTTAGAACCAGAGCCCCTGGTCAGAAGTAGTGCACTATGTAGGGAACAGGGTGCCGTTAGAACCAGAGCCCCCTGGTCAGAAGTAGTGCACTATGTAGGGAACAGGGTGCCGTTAGAACCAGAGCCCCTGGTCAGAAGTAGTGTACTATGTAGGGAACAGGGTGCCGTTAGAACCAGAGCCCCTGGTCAGAAGTAGTGCACTATGTAGGGAACAGGGTGCCGTTAGAACCAGAGCCCCCTGGTCAGAAGTAGTGTACTATGTAGGGAACAGGGTGCCGTTTGGGACTCACATAAAGTAAACAAGCTGTAGGTCTGTGACATCATGTAAATGTCATGTCATGGGGCCGGAATTGTTTAGCCTAGCTAAGTCTGCATCCCAAATCCCTATATAGTGCACTACTTTTGACCAGAGCCTAAGGCCCAGGTCAAATGTACTGTACTATGTAGGGAATAGGGTGCCATTTGTATCAGCGGTTAAAATGGGTCACAGACAAGCTCTTCTCGGTCTCCTCTTCTCTGAGAGATGAGCCACAAGCAGTCATTAAACCTTTACTGTACTGAACCTTACCTTCTCTGAGAGATGAGCCACAAGCAGTCATTAAACCTTTACTGTACTAAGAAAGAGCGAGGGTGAGAGAGCGAGAGAGAGAGAGCGAGAGAGAGAGAGAGAGAGAGAGAGAGAGAGAGAGAGAGAGAGAGAGAGAGAGAGAGAGAGAGAGAGAGAGAGAGAGAGAGAGTAAGAGAGAGAGTGAGGGTTAGGGTGAGAGAGAGAGACAAAGAGAGAGGTAGGCTACAGTATTTCATGGTAGGCTAGAGTATTTCATGGGACTATAGTATTTCATGGTAGGCTACAGTATTTCATGGTAGGCTACAGTATTTCATGGTAGACTATAGTATTTCATGGTAGGCTAGAGTATTTCATGGTAGGCTACAGTATTTCATGGTAGGCTACAGTATTTCATGGTAGACTATAGTATTTCATGGTAGGCTACAGTATTTCATGGTAGGCTACAATATTTAATGGTAGGCTACAGTATTTCATGGGACTATAGTATTTCATGGTAGGCTACAGTATTTCATGGTAGGCTACAATATTTAATGGTAGGCTATAGTATTTCATGGTAGGCTACAGTATTTCATGGTAGGCTACAATATTTAATGGTAGGCTACAGTCTTTCATGGTAGGCTACAGTATTTCATGGTAGGCTACAATATTTAATGGTAGGCTACAGTATTTCATGGTAGACTACAGTATTTCATGGTAGGCTACAGTATTTCATGGTAGACTATAGTATTTCATGGTAGGCTACAATATTTAATGGTAGGCTACAGTATTTCATGGTAGGCTACAGTATTTCATGGTAGACTATAGTATTTCATGGGACTATAGTATTTCATGGTAGGCTACAGTATTTCATGGTAGGCTACTGTATTTCATGGTAGGCTATAGTATTTCATGGTAGGCTAGAGTATTTCATGGTAGGCTACAGTATTTCATGGTAGACTATAGTATTTCATGGGACTATAGTATTTCATGGTAGGCTAGAGTATTTCATGGTAGGCTACAGTATTTCATGGTAGGCTACAGTATTTCATGGTAGGCTACAGTATTTCATGGTAGGCTATAGTATTTCATGGTAGACTATAGTATTTCATGGTAGGCTAGAGTATTTCATGGTAGGCTACAGTATTTCATGGTAGGCTACAGTATTTCATGGTAGGCTACAGTATTTCATGGTAGACTATAGTATTTCATGGTAGGCTATAGTATTTCATGGTAGGCTACAGTATTTCATGGTAGACTATAGTATTTCATGGTAGGCTACAGTATTTCATGGTAGCCTATAGTATTTCATGGTAGGCTATAGTATTTCATGGTAGGCTACAGTATTTCATGGTAGGCTACAGTATTTCATGGTAGGCTACAGTATTGTATGTATGTGTTGGCTTCATGACCTGTTCAAATGAATGTTATCCTAACACAAAGTTTCTGGAGCCGACAGTAAAAATCTGGAGCCACCCAAGCCTGATAACAACCACTACTTAAACAAAATATTTGTATAATCAAGTTCAGGACTTGACTCAAACAGTCACCATAACTAACAAGTGCTCCACTGAAGAAATGACTATAGCGTCTTCAGTATTTATGCACCGTATAAGGAGAAAACAGAAACGCATCCTAGAAGGTTGGAGGATAAGGAGAAAGGGAGACATTCCCTACAGAGATTACAGAAGCAGAAGCTACTCCTTTATTACACAACATTGTGTTATACACAGTAGTCAAACAGTTATCAACTTGTAGAGTTAGGGTGTGATCGCATTCCTGCCTACGTCTCAAACCAACCACAAACCAACTCTCAACCACTAGAACTGTGAGCCTCAGCTCCCAACCCCTTCACATTAACCTCCTCAGCTCCCAACTCCTTCACTTCACATTAACCTCCTCAGCTCCCAACCCCTTCACTTCACATTAACCTCCTCAGCTCCCAACCCCTTCACTTCACATTAACCTCTTCAGCTCCCAACCCCTTCACTTCACATTAACCTCCTCAGCTCCCAGCTCCTAACCCCTTCACATTAACCTCCTCAGCTCCCAACCCCTTCACTTCACATTAACCTCCTCAGCTCCCAACCCCTTCACTTCACATTAACCTCCTCAGCTCCCAACCCCTTCACTTCACATTAACCTCCTCAGCTCCCAGCTCCTTCACTAACCTCTCCTCTCTCCTTCCACCGTCTATGTCAGCCAGGATGAACCTTTCTGACTCGGACAGCCCCAGAACCAACCAACCTCCACCTCTCTCTCTCTCTCTCTCTCTCTCTTCCTCTCCATTCCAGTCAAGCCAGAGAGTAAAAACTGGGTCATCCCTTACCGTTTTAGCTCTGTGCCCTTCACTGAAACCAGCCAGTCCTCAACCCAGCAGTAGCAGCAGCACCTTATCTTCCAAACCCTCAGCCCTGTACGGTGAGGCAGCTGACTTAACCTAGCTTCAAGCTGTATCACCAGCTCTGTAGGCCACACCCCTGGCTGCAGGGTAAGCCCACTATGGCCAGATGTAACACCAGGTTCCTCTCTTTCTCCCTCTCCATTTCGTTCCCTCGGTTTCTCTGTGTGTGTGTGTGTGTGAGGAAGGGGTGTGGCTGACAGCCCAGGGGGAGGGGCAAGGCTTACTCTAGAGCAAACACACATGAGTGCGGAAGTACACACACACACACACACACACACACACACACACACACCCAGAGAGAGAGAGATACTTTTTATTGTTTATTTCACTTTTGTTTATCCATTTAACTTGCTTTGGCAATGTAAACATATGTTTCCCCATGCCAATAAAGCCCTTTGAATTGAATTGAGAGAGAGATGGAAGGAAAGTAGTGTAGAAACCTACCAAAAAACTATTAGGCAACAACAAATTCCATCCCTTTTAGACAACTTCCTGGACAAAACATTTCACTGTAATAGTGAAGGTGTAAACTTGGCAGTAGAAAGCCTAAACAGTATATTTGACCTTTCAGCTTCTCTATCAAATCTAAAAATTTCAAGCAGACAGCCTAAGAAAATTAACAACAATGACAAATGGTTTGATGAAGAATGCAAAAACCTAAGAAAGACATTGAGAAACCTATCCAACCAAAAACATAGAGACCCAGATAACCTGAGCCTACGCCTTCACTATGGTGAATCACTAAAACAATACAGAAATACACCATGGAAAAAGAAGGAACAGCACGTCAGAAATCAGCTCAATGTAATTGAAGAATCCATAGACTCTAACCACTTCTGGGAAAATTGGAACACACTAAACAAACAACACGAAGAGCTATCTATCCAAAACGGAGATGTGTGGATAAACCACTTCTCCAATCTTTTTTTCTCTATAACAAAAAACAAACAGCAAAAACATATACACTACCAGTCAAATGTTTGGACACACCTACTCATTCAAGGGTTTTTCTTTATTTTTACTATTTTTTACATTGTAGAATAATAGAGAAGATATCAAAACTATGTAATAACACATATGGAATCATGTAGTATCCAAAAAAGTGTTAAACAAATCAAAATATATTTTATATTTCAGATTCTTCAAATAGCCACCCTTTGCCTTGATGACAGCTTTGCACACTCTTGGCATTCTCTCAACCAGCATCATGAGGTAGTCACCTGGAATGCATTTCAATTAACAGGTGTGCCTTCTTAAAAGTTAATTTGTGGAATTTATTTCCTTCTTAATGCGTTTCAGCCAATCAGTTGTGTTGTGACAAGGTAGGGGTGGGTCTACAGAAGATAGCCCCATTTGGTAGAAGACCAAGTCCATATTATATTATATATTGTCCCATGTCCATTGGTCTTGTGAGTACCGTGTATTGTGCTCTTGTTTTTACGGGTCTCGTCCTGTGTATTGTTTAGAGGTTTACACCTCTCTCTTTTGTTTGGGTTACATCCCTGAGTTATATATATACACACGTGTCTGTTTTGGGCTTTGTTCCCGTCGTTATTCATGACGTACCTTGTGGAGAAAATAAAACCCCTATTGCGTATTCCTGCGCCTGTCTTCAAATCCTTATACAACGTGACAACAGGTGAAGCTGGTTGAGAGAATGCCAACACTGTGCAAAGCTGTCATCAAGGCAAAGGGTGGCTATTTGAGGAATCTCAAATATAACAAATATTTTGATTTGTTTAACACTTTTTTGGTTACTACATGATTCCATATGTGTTATTTCATAGTTTTGATGTCTTCACTATTATTCTACAATGTAGAAAATAGTAAAAATAAAGAAAAACCCTTGAATGCATAGGTGTGTCCAAACTTTTGACTGGTACTGTACATGATCAATTACAAATCTTAGAGTCAGCTGTTAAAAACTACCAGAACCCACTGGATTCTCCAATTACATTGAATGAACTACAGGACAAAATACAAACCCTCCAACCCAAAAAGGCCTGTGGTGTTGATGGTATCCTACATGAAATGATAAAATATACAGACCACAAATTCCAATTGGCTATTCTTAAACTCTTTATCATCCTCCTCAGCTCTGGCTTCTTCCCCAATATTTGGAACCAAGGACTGATAACCCCAATCCACAAATGTGGAGAAAGATAACTACCGTGGGATATGTGTCAACAGCAACCTTGGGAAAATTCTCTGCATTATCAATAACAGCAGACTTGTAAATTTCCTCAGTGAAAACAATGTACTGAGGAAAATGTCAAATTGGCTTTACCAAATGTGACTCGTTTCAGGAAACTAGGAGTATGTCGCGGGTCACTACTCCACAGGAGAGCCATTTGAACGTAAACAAAAAATAATAATCAAAATGCGTTTTCTAAACGCGTTTTTCAGAAAGTTCACACCTTCTGGAACATGTGAACTTCGTGTGCCTTAATAACAAACTTGTATGCCATCTGTAAATATGAATACAATTGTTCAATTACGAGCCTAGTTGGTTTAGCCACAAAAAAAGACAGCAAACTTCCCGCTAGCCATGATTGGCTGAGATAATGAGTGGGCTGGACATGCCGAGAGAAGAGTTCAGATTGGTCTGCCATATAGCACGCTTCTGTCTATTTGAGCTGGTCAGTATGTGTAGGTAATCCTGTCTAATGCGGCTTATTTTTTTTTATGTATCGCGTAGTTAAACTGCATAAGTGTTGCTCTCCACTTTCTGGAGGACCGAGTTTTGAAATCAGTGGCATTAGAGTATGATAGCTAAGGAGATGGAGAAAACATCTTCAAACTAAGGGCAACCATGGCATCCGTGAGGCAGACACGTCCATCCATGATGTATACGGGTAAGAGAGTCTAGCTAGCTACATTTTCAGATATTACACGTTTCTAATTTTGACAGAAAGTCGTTTTCATTTCAAGTTAAAGTGTACTGTTGGCTAGCTAGCTAACGTCAGCTGGCTGGCTCGCTAGCTAACTTTACGTGTATGATCTTATTATTCGTATCTCAGAGACATTTGCTTTGCTAGTTATAGCCTAATATTAGCTAGCTAACATTGAACCTGGTTGGTTAGCTACCTGCAGATTCATGCAGGGTAGTAAAGTCATGAGTTGGGATTATGGTTCATTGTTTACCTAGCTAGATAGCTACATGTCTTAACAAAAGACTCCACTATGCAAGTAACCATTTCGGGTGCATTCATAAATTCAGTCTGAGTATGCTAGAGAGCAGAATAACTGATTAATTTACGAACGCTCAACACCGTTGAATATGGCCGGTGTCAGTAAACGTCAGCAAAAAAGCATAATTAAATTGTTGCCAGCAGCACAGTTACAGTCACCAACGCTCTGTATAACATGAAAACAGCCTAACCAGCTTTGCTAGGGCGAGTAAATTAGTCAGTGTTGTGTTCTCTCATTTGTGTCTGGAAGTAGCTAGCAAGCGAGCCAATGTTAGCCAGTTAGCTTGGGTGCTTGACTGCAGTTGTGAGGTCAGAACGCTCGGATCAACCCTGCTCATCGGCCAGAGCGTCCAGTGTGCGCTCTGAACGCTCCAAGAGAGAAATGAGATGGGTGGGGCTAAAGCTTAAGAGGGTGTGAACGATACTGAACTGGTGTAGACAAAGAAGAGCTCTCCAGTAGGTACCAAAACATTCAAAGGCCATTTTCTCAAAAATGAGATTACAAGTTTATCAACTTTCAAAGCATAAGCATTGTTATTTATTTTGCTCATTTGCACCCCAGTATCTCTATTTGCACATCATCTCTTGCACATCTATCATTCCAGTGTTTATACTAATTGTAATTATTTTGCACTATAGCCTATTTATTGCCTTACCTCCATAACTTGCTACATTTGCACATACTGTATATATATTTTCTGTTGTATTTTTGACTTTATGTTTTGTTTTACCCCATATGTAACTCTGTGTTGTTGTTTTTAATCGCACTGCTTTGCTTTATCTTGGCCAGGTCGCAGTTGTAAATGAGAACTTGTTCTGAACTGGCTTACCTGGTTAAATAAAGGTGAAATAAAATAAAATAAAATAAATAAAATTACCTTCCCGTTGTTCCTCAAATGCAGTGTCTGATACAGTGGGGGAAAAAAAGTATTTAGTCAGCCACCAATTGTGCAAGTTCTCCCACTTAAAAAGATGAGAGAGGCCTGTAATTTTCATCATAGGTACACGTCAACTATGACAGACAAATTGAGAAAAAAAAATCCAGAAAATCACATTGTAGGACTTTTAATAAATTAATTTGCAAATTATGGTGGAAAATAAGTATTTGGTCACCTACAAACAAGCAAGATTTCTGGCTCTCACAGACCTGTAACTTCATCTTTAAGAGGCTCCTCTGTCCTCCACTCGTTACCTGTATTAATGGCACCTGTTTGAACTTGTTATCAGTATAAAAGACACCTGTCCACAACCTCAAACAGTCACACTCCAAACTCCACTATGGCCAAGACCAAAGAGCTGTCAAAGAAACAAAATTGTAGACCTGCACCAGGCTGGGAAGACTGAATCTGCAATAGGTAAGCAGCTTGGTTTGAAGAAATCAACTGTGGGAGCAATTATTAGGAAATGGAAGACATACAAGACCACTGATAATCTCCCTCGATCTGGGGCTCCACGCAAGATCTCACCACGTGGGGTCAAAATGATCACAAGAACGGTGAGCAAAAATCCCAGAACCACACGGGGGGACCTATTGAATGACCTGCAGAGAGCTGGGACCAAAGTAACAAAGCCTACCATCAGTAACACACTACGCCGCCAGGGACTCAAATCCTGCAGTACGAGACGTGTCCCCCTGCTTAAGCCATTACATGTCCAGGCCCGTCTGAAGTTTGCTAGAGTGCATTTGGATGATCCAGAAGAGGATTGGGAGAATGTCATATGGTCAGATGAAACCAAAATAGAACTTTTTGGTAAAAACTCAACTCGTCGTGTTTGGAGGACAAAGAATGCTGAGTTGCATCCAAAGAACACCATACCTACTGTGAAGCATGGGGGTGGAAACATCATGCTTTGGGGCTGTTTTTCTGCAAAGGGACCAGGATGACTGATCCGTGTAAAGGAAAGAATGAATGGGGCCATGTATCGTGAGATTTTGAGTGAAAACCTCCTTCCATCAGCAAGGGCATTGAAGATGAAACGTGGCTGGGTATTTCAGCATGACAATGATCCCAAACACACCGCCCGGGCAATGAAGGAGTGGCTTCGTACGAAGCATTTCAAGGTCCTGGAGTGGCCTAGCCAGTCTCCAGATCTCAACCCCATAGAAAATCTTTGGAAGGAGTTGAAAGTCCGTGTTGCCCAGCAACAGCCCCAAAACATCACTGCTCTAGAGGAGATCTGCATGGAGGAATGGGCCAAAATACCAGCAACAGTGTGTAAAAACCTTGTGAAGACTTACAGAAAACGTTTGACCTGTGTCATTGCCAACAAAGGGTATATAACAAAGTATTGAGAAACTTTTGTTATTGACCAAATACCTATTTTCCACCATAATATGCAAATAAATTCATTTGGAAGGTGAACCTTCGCCCCAGTCTGAGGTCCTGAGCAGGTTTTCATCAAGGATCTTGCTGTACTTTACTCTGTTCATCTTTGTTGTAGAAACATCTCAAGGATGATCAATGGAAATAGGATGCACCTGAGCTCAATTTCGAGTTTCATAGCAAAGTCTATATACTTAATAAGGTATGTTCTTTTTATATATATATATATTTGCAAACAATTCAAAAAATCTGTTTTTGCTTTGTCATTATGGGGTATTGTGTGTAGATTGATGAGGAAAACAAATAACTTAATCAGTTTTAGAATAAGGCTGTAACTTAACAAAATATGGAAAAAGGGAAGGGGTCTGAATACTTTCCGAATGCACGGTAAGTTGTTTATAATTTTATTGATTTGATATTTAGAAAGCATTTAAATCATTTCAAGCCATTTTGCCCCATTTTTGTTGAATAGGAAATAAATAATATGATTTATCATATTTTCATAATATTTGTATATGTCCTCAGTACACCTCAGAAATTCATAACAATTCTTACCAGAAAAGTGAGTTCCAGACCTTTCTAAAACTATGCAACATTACCAGTTAATGTTCATTAAAAATAATAATTACGTGTCTATTTTGGCAAAAACAATTTCACCCATCATTCAAGACTGTGTTTTCAAAATAGTCCTCCCTACAGCCCTCCATATACCCGTCCCTAGAGCCCTCCATATACCGATCCCTACAGCCCTCCATATACCGATCCCTACAGCCCTCCCTACAGCCCTCCATATACCCCTCCCGACAGCACTCCCAACAGACCTCCATATACCGCTCCCTACAGCCCTCCCTATAGCCCTCCCTACAGCCCTCCATAAACCGCTCCCTACAGCCCTCCCTACAGCCCTCCATATACCCCTCCCTACAGCCCTCCATCCAGCCCTGCATATAACCCTCCCTACAGCCCTCCCTACAGCCCTCCCTATAACCCTCCATATACCCCTCCCCACAGCCCTCAATATACCCCACCCTACAGCCCTCCATATACCCCTCCCAACAGCCCTCCCTACAGCCCTCCATATACCCTTCCCTACAGCCCTCCCTACAGCCCTCCATATACCCCTCCCTACAGCCCTGCATATACCCCTCCATATACCCCTCCCTACAGCCCTTCCTACAGCCCTCCATATACCCCTCCCTACAGCCTTCCCTATAGCCCTCCCTACAGCCCTACATATACCCTTCCATATACCCATCCCTACAGCCCTCCCTATAGCCCTCTATATACCCTTCCATATACCCCTCCCTACAGCCCTCTAAACACCCCTCTCTACAGCCCTCCCAACAGCCCTCCATATACCACTCCCTACAGCTCTCCAACAGCCCTCCCTACTGCCCTCCATATTCCCTTCCCTACAGCCCTCCCTACAACCCTCCCTACACCCCTCCCTATAGCCCTCCATATACCTCTCCCTACAGCCCTCCCTACAGCCCTCCATATACCCCTCTCAACAGCCCTCCCTACACCCTCCATATACCCTTCCCTACAGCCCTCCCTACAGCCCTCCATATACCCTTCTCAACAGCCCTCCATACAACCCTCCATATACCCCTCCCTACAGCCCTTCCTACAGCCCTCCATATACCCCTCACTACAGCCCTGCATATAACCCTTCCTATAGCCCTTCCTACAGCCCACCATATACCCCTCCATATACCCCTCCCTACAATCCATCCTACAGCCCTCAAAACACCCCTCCCTACAGCCCTCCCTACAGCCCTCCATATACCCCTCCCTACAGCCCGTCCTATAGCCCTTCCTATAGCCCTCCCTATTGCCCTCCCTACAGCCCTCCATATACCCCTCCCTACAGCCCTACATATACCCCTCCCTACAGCCCTACATATACCCTTCCATACACCCCTCCCTACAGCACTCCCTACAGCCCTCCATACACCCCTCCCTACAGCCCTCCCTACAACCCTCCATAAACCCCTCCCTACAGCCCTCCATATACCCTTCCCTACAGCCCTCCCTACAGCCCTCCCTAGAGCCCTGCATTTACCCCTCCATACAGCCCTCCATATACCCCTCCCTACAGCCCTCCATATACCCGTCCCTAGAGCCCTCCATATACCGATCCCTACAGCCCTCCATATACCGATCCCTACAGCCCTCCCTACAGCCCTCCATATACCCCTCCCGACAGCACTCCCAACAGACCTCCATATAACCCTCCCTACAGCCCTCCCTATAGCCCTCCCTACAGCCCTCCATAAACCGCTCCCTACAGCCCTCCCTACAGCCCTCCATATACCCCTCCCTACAGCCCTCCATCCAGCCCTGCATATAACCTTCCCTACAGCCCTCCCTACAGCCCTCCCTATAACCCTCCATATACCCCTCCCCACAGCCCTCAATATACCCCACCCTACAGCCCTCCATATACCCCTCCCAACAGCCCTCCCTACAGCCCTCCATATACCCTTCCCTACAGCCCTCCCTACAGCCCTCCATATACCCCTCCCTACATCCATCCCTACAGCCCTGCATATACCCCTCCATATACCCCTCCCTACAGCCCTTCCTACAGCCCTCCATATACCCCTCCCTACAGCCCTTCCTACAGCCCTCCATATACCCCTCCCTACAGCCCTCCCTACAGCCCTGCATATACCCCTCCCAATTGCCCTCCCTATAGCCCTCCATATAGCCCTCCCAATAGCCCTCCCTACAGCCCTCCCTACAGCCTTCCCTATAGCCCTCCCTACAGCCCTACATATACCCTTCCATATACCCATCCCTACAGCCCTCCCTATAGCCCTCTATATACCCTTCCATATACCCCTCCCTACAGCCCTCCCTACAGCCCTCTAAACACCCCTCCCTACAGCCCTCCCAACAGCCCTCCATATACCACTCCCTACAGCCCTCCAACAGCCCTCCCTACTGCCCTCCATATTCCCCTCCCTACAGCCCTCCCTACAACCCTCCCTACACCCCTCCCTATAGCCCTCCATATACCTCTCCCTACAGCCCTCCCTACAGCCCTCCATATACCCCTCTCAACAGCCCTCCCTACACCCTCCATATACCCTTCCCTACAGCCCTCCCTACAGCCCTCCATATACCCTTCTCAACAGCCCTCCATACAGCCCTCCATATACCCCTCCCTACAGCCCTTCCTACAGCCCTCCATATACCCCTCACTACAGCCCTGCATATAACCCTTCCTATAGCCCTTCCTACAGCCCACCATATACCCCTCCATATACCCCTCCCTACAGCCTCCCTACAGCCCTCCATATACCCCTCCCTACAGCCCGTCCTATAGCCCTTCCTATAGCCCTCCCTATTGCCCTCCCTACAGCCCTCCATATACCCCTCCCTACAGCCCTACATATACCCCTCCCTACAGCCCTACATATACCCTTCCATACACCCCTCCCTACAGCACTCCCTACAGCCCTCCATACACCCCTCACTACAGCCCTCCCTACAACCCTCCATAAACCCCTCCCTACAGCCCTCCATATACCCTTCCCTACAGCCCTCCCTACAGCCCACCCTAGAGCCCTGCATTTACCCCTCCATACAGCCCTCCATATACCCCTCCCTAGAGCCCTCCATATACCCCTCCATATACCCCTCCCTACAGTCCATCCTACAGCCCTCAAAACACCCCTCCCTACAGCCCTCCCTACAGCCCTCCCTACAGCCCGTCCTATAGCCCTCCCTACAGCCCTCCCTATAGCCCTCCCTACAGCCCTCCCTACAGCCCTCCCTATAGCCCTCCCTACAGCCCTCCATATACCCCTCCCTACAGCCCTCCCTACAGCCCTCCATATCCCCCTCCCTACAGCCCTCCATATACCCTTCCATACACCCCTCCCTACAGCACTCCCTACAGCCCTCCATACACCCCTCCCTACAACCCTCCATAAACCCCTCCCTACAGCCCTCCATATACCCCATCCTACAGCCCTCCATATAGCCCTCCCAACAGCCCTCCCTACAGCCCTCCCTACAGCCCTCCATATACCCTTCCCTACAGCCCTCCCTACAACCCTCCATTTACCCCTCCCAACAGCCCTCCCTACAGCCCTCCATATACCCTTCCCTACAGCCCTCCCTACAACCCTCCATTTACCCCTCCCAACAGCCCTCCCTACAGCCCTCCATATACCCTTCCCCTACAGCCCTCCCTACACCCCTCCCTATACCGCTCCCTACAGCCCTCCATGTAGCCTTCCCTATAGCCCTCCCTACAGCCCTCCATATACCCCTCCCTACAGCCCTCTATATACCCCTCCCTACAGCCCTCCATACACCCCTCCCTACAGCCCTCCATATACCCCTCCCTACAGCCCTCCATATCCCCCTCCCTACAGCCCTCCATATCCCCCTCCCTACAGCCCACCCTACAGCCCTCCATATACCCTTCAATATACCCCTCCCTACAGCCCTCCATACACCCCTCCCTACAGCCCTTCCTACAACCCTCCATATACCCCTCCCTACAGCCCTCCATATACCCCACCCTACAGCCCTCCCTACAGCCCTCCATATACCCTTCCCTACAGCCCTCCCTACAACCCTCCATATACCGCTCCCTACAGCCCTCCCTACAACCATCCATGTAGCCTTCCCTACAGCCCTCCATATACCCCTCCCTACAGCCCTCCCTACAGCCCTCCATATACCCCACCCTACAGCTCTACGTAGCTACAGCACTCCCTATAGCCCTCCCTATAGCCCTCCATATACCCCTCCATACAGCCCTCCCTATACCCCTCCCTACAGCCCTCCCTATAGCCCTCCATATACCCCTCCCTACAGCCCTCCCTATACCCCTCCATACACCCCTCCATATACCGCTCCCTACAGCCCTCCCTATACCCTTCCCTACAGCCCTCCCTATAGCCCACCCTACAGCCATCCCTACAGCCCTCCATATATCCCTCCCTACAGCCCTCCATATACCCCACATTTGAGCCCTCCATATACCACTCCCTACAGCCCTCCCTACAGCCCTCCATACAGCCCTCCATATACCGCTCCCTACAGCCCTCCCTACAGCCCTCCCTACAGCCCTCCATATACCGCTCCCTACAGCCCTCCCTACAGCCCTCCATATACCACTCCCTACAGCCCTCCATATATCCCTCCCTACAGCCCTCCATATACCCCACATTTGAGCCCTCCATATACCCCTCCCTACAGCCCTCCCTATACCCCTCCATACAGCCCTCCCTATACCGCTCCCTACAGCCCTCCCTACATCCCTCCATATACCCCTCCCTACAGCCCTCCATATACCCCTCCCTACAGCCCTCCCTACAGCCCTCCCTATACCCCTCCATACAGCCCTCCATATACCGCTCCCTACAGCCCTCCCTACAGCCCTCCATATACCCCTCCCTACAGCCCTCCATATACCCCTCCCTACAGCCCTCACTACAGCCCTCCATATACCCCACGTTTGAGCCCTCCATACACCCCTTCCTACAGCCCTGCATATACCCCTCACTACAGCCCTCCCTACAGCCCTCCCTACAGCCCTCCATATACCCCACCCTACAGCCCTCCATATACCCCTCCCTACAGCCCTCCATATACCCCTCCCTACAGCCCTCCATCCAGCCCTGCATATACCCCTCCCTACAGCCCTCCCTATAACCCTCCATATACCCCTCCCCACAGCCCTCAATATACCCCACCCTACAGCCCTCCATATACCCCTCCCAACAGCCCTCCCTACAGCCCTCCATATACCCTTCCCTACAGCCCTCCCTACAGCCCTCCATATACCCCTCCCTACAGCCCTCCCTACAGCCCTGCATATACCCCTCCATATACCCCTCCCTACAGCCCTCCATATACCCCTCCATATAGCCCTCCCTATACCCCTCCCTATACCCCTCCATATACCCCTCCCTATACCCCTCCCTACAGCCCTCCATATAGCCCTCCCTATACCCCTCCCTATACCCCTCCATATACCCCTCCATATACCCCTCCCTACAGCCCTCCATATACCCCTCCATATACCCCTCCCTACAGCCCTCCATACAGCCCTCCATATACCCCTCCCTATAGCCCTCCCTACAGCCCTCCATGTAACCTTCCCTATAGCCCTCCCTACAGCCCTCCATATACCCCTCCCTACAACCCTCCATATACCCCTCCCTACAGCCCTCCCTACAGCCCTCCATATACCCCTCCCTATAGCCTCCCCTACAGCCCTCCATATAGCCCTCCCTACAGCCCTCCCTATAGCCCTCCCTATAGCCCTCCCTACAGCCCTCCCTATAGCCTCCCCTACAGCCCTCCCTACAGCCCTCCATATAGCCCTCCCTACAGCCCTCCATATAGCCCTCCCTACAGCCCTCCATATAGCCCTCCCTACAGCCCTCCATATAGCCCTCCCTACAGCCCTACATATACTCCTCCCTACAGCCCTCCCTATACCCTCCCCTATAGCCCTCCCTATAGCTCCCCTACAGCCCTCCCTACAGCCCTCCATATACTCCTCCCTACAGCCCTCCCTATAGCCCTCCCTATAGCCTCCCCTACAGCCTTCCCTACAGCCCTCCATATAGCCCTAAGAGATGCATCCCCCCAATATTTACACCACAAATTCGCCCCTGGTCTGTACGAAATGACATGATCAGGCTCTGGAGCAACATTGTTTAGAAACAAGCGTTTCAGTTATAGGTTGGGTAGCTTACAGCACCTCTCCAGTGTATAGAACATCACAACTCAACACACTCTCTCTGGGTGAGAAGTCTAACATCACAGCCATAGTAGTGACGTCTCTCTGGTTAAGAAGAACGTGAAATGCCACGGACCCGCAGCCCAGAACTCCTGAGACATCCAGAGAGATTGCAACCCCTTAGCAGAATGAATGTGCTTTATGAATCCAGACCAACAGCAGAACACCACTGACAGACAGACAAGTTTTCTGAAACAAAATAATAGGTACAAGTCCCTTAACTCCAGAGCTAACATGACAGAAAGGTAAAGGAGGTAGAGGTGGTGGTGGTGGTGGGAGAGAAAATCAGTGAAAAAGTTTAAATGATGAATAGATAGTATATGCCAGTGTTTATATATTTCATGCAATTCCAAATAGCTGTAAGATGCTGTAGCTATAAGATGCTTAACAAATAATGGTGGTTGGGGGTTGCTCATCAAACCAGAGGGGGGTTGGGGGTTGAACATCCCACCAGAGGGTGGTTGGGGGTTGCTCATCAAACCAGAGGGTGGTTGGGGGTTGCTCATCACACCAGAGGGGGGTTGCTCATCACACAAGAGGGGGATTGGGGGTTGCTCATCAAACCAGAGGGGGGTTGGGGGTTGCTCATCAAACCAGAGGGGAGTTGGGGGTTGGAGGTTGCTCATCATACCAGAGGGGAGTTGGGGGTTGGAGGTTGCTCATCACACCAGAGGGGGGTTGGGGGTTGCTCATCACACCAGAGGGGGGTTAGGGGTTGTGGGTTGCTCATCACACCAGAGGGTTGTTGGGGGTTGGGGGTTGCTCATCACACCAGAGGGGAGTTGGGGGTTGCTCATCACACAGGGAGGGGGGTTGGGGGTTACTCATCACACCAGAGGGTGGTTGGGGGTTGCTCATCACACCAGAGGGGAGTTGGGGGTTGCTCATCACACCAGAGGGGAGTTGGGGGTTGCTCATCACACCAGAGGGTGGTTGGGGGTTGCTCATCACACCAGAGGGGAGTTGGGGGTTGCTCATCACACCAGAGGGGAGTTGGGGGTTGCTCATCACACCAGAGGGTTGTTGGGGGTTGGGGGTTGCTCATCACACCAGAGGGGAGTTGGGGGTTGCTCATCACACAGGGAGGGGGGTTGGGGGTTGCTCATCACACCAGAGGGGGGTTGGGGGTTGCTCATCTCACCAGAGGGTTGTTGGGGTGGGGTTGGGGGTTGCTCATCACACCAGAGGGGAGTTGGGGGTTGCTCATCACACAGGGAGGGGGGTTGGGGGTTGCTCATCACACCAGAGGGGGGTTGGGGGTTGCTCATCACACCAGAGGGTTGTTGGGGGTTGGGGGTTGGGGGTTGCTCATCACACCAGAGGGGAGTTGGGGGTTGCTCATCACACCAGAGGGTTGTTGGGGGTTGGGGGTTGGGGGTTGCTCATCACACCAGAGGGGAGTTGGGGGTTGCTCATCACACAGGGAGGGGGGTTGGGGGTTGCTCATCACACCAGAGGGGGGTTGGGGGTTGCTCATCACACCAGAGGGGGGTTTGGGGTTCCTCATTAAACCAGAGGGGGGTTCGGGGTTGGAGGTTGTCATCACACCAGAGGGGGGTTGGGGGTTGCTCATCACACCAGAGAGGGGTTGGGGGTTGCTCATCAAACCAGAGGGGGGTTGGGGGTTGCTCATCAAACCAGAGGGGGGTTGGGGGTTGCTCATCACACCAGAGGGGGGTTTGGGGGTTGGAGGTTGTCATCACACCAGAGGGGGGTTGGGGGTTGCTCATCACACCAGAGGGGGGTTTGGGGTTGGGGGTTGCTCATCACACCAGAGGGTGTTTGGGGGTTGGGGGTTGCTCATCAAACCAGAGGGGGGTTAGGGGTTGCTCATCAAACAAGAGGGGGATTGGGGGTTGCTCATCAAACCAGAGGGGGGCTGGGGGTTGCTCATCACACCAGAGGGGGGTTGGGGGTTCCTCATCACACCAGAGGGAGGTTGGGGGTTGCTCATCACAACAGAGGGGGGTTGGGGGTTGCTCATCACAACAGAGGGGGGTTGGGGTTGCTCATCAAACCAGAGGGGGGTTGGGGGTTGCTCATCACACAAGAGGGGGGTTGGGGGTTGCTCATCACACCAGAGGGGGGTTGGGGGTTGCTCATCTCACCAGAGGGTGTTTGGGGGTTGGGGGTTGCTCATCACACCAGAGGGTGGTTGGGGGTTCCTCATCACACCAGAGGGGGTTGGGGGTTGCTCATCTCACCAGAGGGTGTTTGGGGGTTGGGGGTTGCTCATCACACCAGAGGGTGGTTGGGGGTTGGGGGTTGCTCATCACACCAGAGGGGGGTTGGGGGTTGGAGATTGCTCATCACATCAGAGGGGGGGTTGTGGGTTGGAGGTTGCTCATCACACCAGAGGGGGTTTGGGGGTTGCTCATCACATGATGACATGAACAACGAAAACAATCAAGACTGGTGAAAGCAAGAGCAGCAAGATCATTTAATCTTTAAAACCCACACACATACACACACACACACACACACACACACACACACACACACACACACACACAGCTCTTGGTAATGGAGCAGTTATTGCAGCTATCAATTTGAGAGTGGAGCCATTGGAATAATGAAGTTAGACAGACAATGGGACTCATCATACACAGGCCACAACACTTTGGATGTGTCCCAAACACACTCTCTCTCTCTGGGTCATCAATATACCAGTCACATACAGTCAGTCACCTCCAAAAAAAACACACAAAAAAAACACAAATTCTCAGAGCAATTGTATTACTATAAAATCATTTTTGTTGGAGCATACAATATATACTTAACAAGAATATAAACGCAACGTGGAACAATTTGTACGATTTTACTGGCCAGGCCAACCAATTAGAATGAGTTTTCCCCCACAAAAGGGCTTTTTACAAACAGAAATACTCCTCAGTTTCATCAGCTATCCGGGTGGCTGGTCTCAGACGATCCCACAGGTGAAGAAACCAGATGTGGAGGTCCTGGGCTGGCGTGGTTACACATGGTCTGGGGAGGTCCTGGGCTGGCGTGGTTACACATGGTCTGGGGAGGTCCTGGGTTGTCCACGTCCATATTGAGGTGATTCCTAATACTAATACAGTACAGCACATATGTCCAGTAATAGCAATTCCCTTTTCATTCCATGTGTCACTGATGAACCCTGCCTCAACTCTGCCTAGTTCTACAGATGGTCTGGAGATGCTTTTGCCAGACGGCAGCCTCAGTCGTTTGATGGGGAGACCATTAATTGGGTAAGTTTTATCTGACCTGTTCAAACTTCAACACAGTGCCTGTTTGTGTGTCAGATATTCACTATCCTAACTGCCATTGGTAATGGAAGAGTGACTATGTGTGTATGTGTTCACAGAAACATGTATGGAGCCCGGAACATGGAGACTTGGAAGATGATGTGATGAAGTCCAGACTGACAGACGGGTTTGATACTGATGTCTCTGAATGGAGAGAGACCTGGCACTCTGCATTAACATTTTACTAAACACAACTTTTTTTAAAATTATTGAATCGAATGTTATCAGTCAATATGGAGAGGGAGAAACCCTGTGTATTCTGCACCAGGATCAGTGAACTCCTGTTGTACATGGGACACCACACAGGAAGGTATGACCACTCTGACATGTTACCAAGGTAACCCCATTACCACCAAACAGGAAGGTATGACCACTCTGACATGTTACCAAGGTAACCCCATTACCACCAGACAGGAAGGTATGACCACTCTGACATGTTACCAAGGTAACCCCATTACCACCAGACAGAAAGCAGTATCTGTATCGGCTGGGAATGAAAATGAAAGGTCAAAGGTGAACATTGTTTATATTATCAGAACACTGCTTCTATGGTATTACGTAAAAGGTTGTTTATTCTACATGGACCTGTTACTACATTTGAAAGTTATCAAAACACTTAGTTTAGAAAGAATATCTACATAAATTCAGCAATTGCATTCTTCTCATATTTACTCTGTAGTAGGGTTGGGGGCGGTCTCCAGATTTTCATATCGTCATACCGTCCTTCTGTCATCCCGGGATTTACAATATTACCAGCTTAGTACACAAGGGGGCGCCAAATTTTTTTTTTTTTTAAGCCCATTGGGCATCTATTACCAGAATGCTAACAGTAATATCGAATTTCCATGAGGCTGCTAGCTAAATATGCTAACGAGCATAATGTCATTTCTGGTGAGTTTGGACATTTACAAGTGAATGTGAACAAGAGACTTTGTGCAAAATGAACAAAGTTTTGATGCATGCTTGTCTGAAGCTCGTTAGCATACTCCTGAGTGGCGCAGTGGTCTAAGGCACTGCATCGCAGTGCTAACTGTGCCACTAGAGATCCTGGTTCGAATCCAGGCTCTGTCGCAGCCGGCCGCGACCGGGAGACTCATGGGCGGCGCACAATTGGCCCAGCGTCGTCCAGGGTAGGGGAGGGAATGGCCGGCAGGGATGTAGCTCGGTTGGTAGAGCATGGCGTTTGCAACGCCAGGGTTGTGGGTTCGATTCCCACGGGGGGCCAGTATAAAAAAAATATATGTATTCACTAACTGTAAGTCGCTCTGGATAAGAGCGTCTGCTAAATGACGTAAATGTAAAATGAAGGAAGAACAGTACTGGCTCTGAAGCAGCGTGTGTACAGCTGTGTGGAGTCTGGAGTCGCTAGGGCAAACGCAGATCTAGAAATGCTTATTTTTTTGTAATTTCTGCTCGGCATCAGACTAATTTTGTGCTTCAGTTGCACTTCTCCACTGAGATGAGAATTCACAAAACGGGCATTCTATCAGTGCTCAGCCTGATGTATAGCTACTCTGGTAAAATGCTAAAGTAACTAAGCAAAACATTAATAAATGTAGCTGGCTACATTCTTTCTATGATAAACATTAGAAATATGATGGACATGCATAGTTTTCGCATTAAAATACCTTGCTTTTTCCATTGTAAGCTCATTTACTTGTGTGGCTGCCGGCCAAATAGCGTTGCACTTATGCTGTCATCTGATGAAAATTAAGCTATTTTCTGCCGAATGTGTTGTACTAATGTATTTTCTGTGAGTGAAAACTAGAGTTGCACGCTCTTGATCACTCTATTGAAGAAAAAAAAAAAAAACACTGCTGCCTTTCAATATAAAAACACAGGTGAAATGGTTTAAAACTCTTGATTTTTAAACTCTAACATGACCCCTGTAATGCACAGCAAGGACTCACCTCCTCCCGCTTTCTCCCACTGTCCTATTTACAAACAAACACGTGACTGGCTCAACCGTTCTGGGGAACTACGGTAAGCTTCATAATGTAAAATAATGTGACCGGTGAAATGAAGAACACAATCCGCTTTATCTCCTAACATACTGCACAAGTTCACTGAAGGTATTAACTTAAAAAGTAGCTACAAATATAAAAATGTATTGAAAAACTTCAAAAGAAATAGTTTCAACGGTATTGAAAAATCTACTCTGTAGGCTACTGACCTATTCAAAGCTTCCTCCGGCATTTCACCATACATCTGCCTGTAGTTATTGAACTCAACCTGCAGGTTTGTTGTGATTGAGTGGGGGGGGGGGGGGGGGAACAGCTGCGGGCAAGGTTCTGACAGATGGGTGTGTCTTGGTGGTGGCAAGGACACGCCTAAGAAACACATCAAACCACACCCCCCAAGACAACTCTCTTTTGGTTTCTGTCATGGCCGCCAGCATTTCTTGAGGTGCAAGCCAAAAAACGAGGCTGAGGCCGAAAAAGAAAGGAAATTCACGCTTACTCCACCCATGCTCTACCAAGGTTTTCCAGCACACAGCTTTGACCTACTACAGTAGCTATGTTGGTGTATTGTACTTCAAACAATGTGTAGGCAGGTTGCTTAGGATTCAAACCTTCCCAAACAGCCTAATTCATACTCTTCAGTGGAACGATGACTTTACAGTGTCCTGGTATTAAAATAATTTACAGTTGAAGTCGGAAGTTTACATACACCTTAGCCAAATACATTTAAACTCAGTTTTTCACAATTCCTGACATTTAATCCTAGTAAAAAATTCCCTGTCTTAGGTCAGTTAGGATCACCACTTTATTTTAAGAATGTGAAATGTCAGAATAATAGTATAGAGAATGATTTATTTCAGCTTTTATTTCTTTCATCACATTCCCAGTGGGTCAGAAGTTTAATTACACTCAATTAGTATTTGGTAGCATTGCCTTTAAATTGTTTAACTTGGGTCAAACGTTTCAGGTAGCCTTCCACAAGCTTCCCACAATAAGTTGGGTGAATTTTGGCCCGTTCCTCCTGACAGAGCTGGTGTAACTGAGTCAGGTTTGTAGGCCTCCTTGCTCTCACACGCTTTTTCAGTTCTGCCCACAAAGTTTCCATTTGGAAGACCCATTTGCGACAAAGCTTTAACTTCCTGACTGATGTCTTGAGATGTTGCTTCAATATATCCACATAATTTTCCTTCCTCATGATGCCATCTATTTTGTGAAGTGCACCAGTCCCTCCTGCAGCAAAGCACCCCCACAGCATGATGCTGCCACCCCCGTGCTTCACGGCTGGGATGGTGTTCTTCGGCTTGCAAGCATTCCCCTTTTTCACTTTTCGCACCATAAGTACGTTCATCTCTTGGAGACAGAACGCGTCTCCTTCCGAGCGGTATGACGGCTGCGTGGTCCCATGGTGTTTATACTTGCGTACTATTGTTTGTACAGATGAACGTGGTACCTTCAGGCATTTGGAAATTGCTCCCAAGGATGAACCAGACTTGTGGAGGTCTACAATTGTTTTTCTGAGGTCTTGGCTGATTTCTTTTGATTTTCCCATGATGTCAAGCAAAGAGGCACTGAGTTTGAAGGTAGGCCTTGAAATACATCCACAGGTACACCTCCAATTGACTCAAATTATATAAATTAGCCTATCAGAAGCTTCTAAAGCCATGACATCATTTTCTGGAATTTTCCAAGCTGTTTAAATGCACAGTCAACTTAGTGAATGTAAACTTCTGACCCACTGGAATTGTGATACAGTGAATTATAAGTGAAATAATCTGTCTGTAAACAATTGTTGGAAAAATTACATGTGTCATTCACAAAGTAAATGTCCTAACCAACTTGCCAAAACTATAGTTTGTTAACAAGAAATTTGTGGAGTGGTTGAAAAAACGAGTTTTAATGACTCCAACCTAAGTGTATGTAAACTTCCGACTTCAACTGAATATATACAGTGATGCTACCATTATTACGGATAATCCTGAATAGAAAGTTAGACACACACATACCAAATCCCCCCCAAAATGTTATTGTAATGGTGAGAGGTTAGCATGTCTTGGGGGTATGATATTTGTGCATCTGTAACTTTCTCACCCATCATTATTCACGATTCATTCAGGATTATCTGTAACCATGGTAGAATCCACATTAATGGAGAAGTGTTTAGAAACATATTCTATTCTTATTTACAATAAAAGTGACTCCAAAATGACACAATACATTATTTACCATTCATTTCCATTGAGCACAAAATAATCTGAAAACCTGACCAAATAGTAAATGTGTATTGTTGTAGCGTCACCATCTTTATTGCAAAGATAAATGCACACACTTTAAGCTACATATTGATTTGACAGAGGTAATGAACTGCCCATTGATCAGCGCAGCAATTGATAAAACAGGACCATGTTTGCAAAAACAAGCGTTTCTGAGCTTATGTCAATATTACACAGGTAAGCTAACGGTAAGCTAACGGTAAGCTAACGGTAAGCTAACGGTAAGCTAACGGTAAGCTAACGGTAAGCTAACGGTCACAGAACTCAGGAATGGAGACGGGCTCTCTATACGAGTGACTGTGTTTAACACACCACCATCCAGGCTCTGTCGTAGCCGGCGTCGTCCAGGGTAGGGGAGGGAATGGCCGGCAGGGGATGTAGCTCAGTTGGTAGAGCATGGCGTTTGCAACGCCAGGGTTGTGGGTTCGATTCCCACGGGGGGGCCATCTGGTGTTAGGTTGGGCAACTACTGACCCAAAAAATAGTTTATGAATTATTATTTTTTTTGCTAAATACAAATATTTAAGGAAATGCAGGCAGGCACCACATTTCTACAAGACAAAACAGCTCAGTCAATCATGATGGTCTTGAATGTATAAAAGCAGAGCTTGTTTTCATATAATAATAAAAAAGCTTGAACAGGTAGTGGAATGGGATTAGTGTGGTGTGTGAAGAATCCAATATTTTAACTTGTATGCGGGTACAAATCACATTATTGTGGAAGCACCTCCTCGAAGAGTATGAATTAGGCTGTTTGAGAAGGTTTGAATCCTAAGCAACCTGCCTACACATTGTTGTAGTAAAATAGATCGCTACTGCAGTAGGTCAAAGCTGTGTGCTGGAAAACCTTGGTAGAGCATGGGTGGAGTAGGCATTGTTGTGCTCATGTGAATTCAAATTTTTTTTTTCGGCTTTAGACCAATGCCTACTTCTCATTTAAAAGGTCGTTTTTTTGTTTTTAAATATTATATGAGATGGCCAATGAACCTATCAAATCGTTATTAATGGAGATGGATCACAGTCATTACACCATCTACAGAGAATAAGGGGTTTTGTTGTTTGGGATTTTAAAATCATTGTGGACATTATCCACCGAAGGATATAGAAAGTTTATATCCATAAACATGATACATGTAGATATATTAGATAAAAGCGTCTGCTAAATGGCGTATTATTATTATTATTATTAGTAAATATATTAGTATATATAATATATATATTAGTATATATAGTGAATCACAGGGCAGTGGCAGAAGCTACCTACTACCTACATAAGCAGGAATTTCCATGGATCAACATGATTGAGAATCTTTCGTCTATTTCTCATTACACAAAACAGAGAGAGGACCCCATGTCATCAGCGTCCACAGTGGCCCACTAACCGTCGAAAGCAATCTCAGAGCTGTTAAGCTCGCTAACTGTGTGTAATAGTTATTCCACGCTGGCCTCATCATGAATGTGTGAACAGGAGAACTTAATGGAGGAGTCCTAGCACTGAAGGTCGTGTTATATGGACAGGGCCCCACATGATTTTGAAAATGAGATGTCGGACGAGCAGGTGTCCACATACTTTTGGTCACGTCGAGTATCAGACGGATAGAAAGCACTCGCTGTATTCAGACGGCAGTGAAAAGAAAGCGATCACATGACCCCGTCAGTGAGTTAACCACGGGGTGGAGGAAAACAAGCCTGGAAGTCACGAAGGCCAAATTAAAGCAGTCCTAAGGCATCTGAGGAATGTTATATTCTGTTATAAAGGTTTTGGAAAGGGATGGACTGTTTAGTTCACCACTGTTTGTGACGGGAACACGAGGATGTTTACTTGCTATTGCAAATTGAGGCGCAAGGGTATGACCACCTCCTCCTGAAGGAACAATAGTTATTGTTCTAACCGTGTCGATACAGGCTTGTTGCATATTGACTGGCCAGCTGTGTTGACTTGAGATGTCATGCACAGCCTATCCTTGCGCCAACGGCGGACGAATGAAATGCCTACTTTGGAGAAAATATATTTTTTAAATAACTTCATTTAAAAACAACTAAACCGAAATATTTTAGTTTCATATTATACTTGTAAAGAATCAAATCAAATTCAAATGTTTTGTCACATGCGCCGAATACAACAGGTGGTAGACCTTACCGTGAAATGCTTAATGACAAGCCCTTAACCAACGATGCAGTTCAAGAAAATAGAGTTAAGAAAATATTTACTAAATAAACTAAAGTAAAAAATAAAAAGTAACACAATAAAATAACAATAATGAGGCTATATACAGTAGAGAGGCTATATACAGGGGGGTACCAGTACCGAGTCAATGTGAAATAACAGTAGAGAGGCTATATACAGGGGGTACCGGTACAGAGTCAATGTGCAGGGGTACAGTTTAGTCGAGGTACACCGCCGTTCAAAAGTTTGGGGTCACTAGGAAATGTCCTTTGTTTTCTAAAGAAAAGCATTCGTGAAGAGGGCACGACAACGCCTATTCCCCCTCAGGAGACTGAAAAGATTTTGCATGGCTCCTCAGATCCTCAAAAAGTTATACAGCTGCACCATTGAGAGCATCCTCTGTAGCTCAGCTGGTAGAGCACGGCGCTTGTAACGCCAAGGTAGTGGGTTCGATCCCCGGGACCACCCATACACAAAAATGTATGCACGCATGACTGTAAGTCGCTTTGGATAAAAGCGTCTGCTAAATAGCATATTATTATTATTATTATCCTGACCGGTTGCATCACCGCCTGGTATGGCAACTGCTCTGCATCCAACCGTAAGGCGCTACAGAGGGTAGTGCATCACTTGGGCCAAGCTTCTTGCCATCCAGGGACCTATATACTAGGCGGTGTCAGAGGAAGGCCCAAAAAATTGTCAAAGACTCCAGTCACCCAAGTCATAGACTGTTCTCTCCGCTACCGCACAGCAAGCGGTACCGGAGCGCCAAGTCTAGGTCCAAAAGGGTCCTCAGCAGCTTCTACCCCAAGCCATAAGACTGCTGAAAAATTAATAAAATGGCCACCCGGATTATTTGCATTGACACCCCCCCTTCCCCCTTTTGATTTTACACTGCTGCTACTCGCTGTTTATTTTCTATCCACAGTAATAATAATAATAATATGCCATTTAGCAGACGCTTTTATCCAAAGCAACTTACAGTCATGCGTGCATACATTTTTGTGTATGGGTGGTCCCGGGGATCGAACCCACTCCCTTGGCGTTACAAGCGCTGTGCTCTACCAGCTGAGCTACAGAGGACCACAATAAAAGCCTACAGTAGGTAGGGGTAAAGTGACTATGGATAGATAATAAACAGGATGCTCTCGATGGTGCAGCTCTAGAATTTTTGAGGATCTGAGGAGCCATACAAAATCTTTTCAGTCTCCTGAGGGGGAATAGGCGTTGTCGTGCCCTCTTCACGATTGTCTTGGTGTGTTTGGACCATGATAGTTTGTTGGTGATGTGGACACCAAGGAACTTGAAGCTCTCAACCCGCCCCACTACAGCCCCGTCGATGTGAATGGGGGCGTGTTCGGCCCTCCTTTTCCTGTAGTCCACGATCAGCTCCTTTGTCTGGCTCACGTTGAGGGAGAGGTTGTAGTCCTGGCACCACATTGCCAGGTCTCTGACCTCCTCCCTATAGGCTGTCTCATCGTTGTTGGTGATCAGGCCTACCACTGTTGTGTCGTCAGCAAACTTAATGATGGTGTTGGAGTCATGTACAGGAGGGGACTAAGCACGCACCCCTGAGGGGCCCCCGTGTTGAGGATCAGCGTGGTAGATGTGTTGTTTTCTACCCTTACCACCTGGGGGCGGCCCGTCAGGAAGTCCAGGATCCAGTTGCAGAGGGAGGTGTTCAGTCCCAGGGTCCTTAGCTTAGTGATGAGCTTTGTGAGCACTATGGTGTTGAACGCTGGGCTGTAGTCAATGACCAGCATTCTCACATAGGTGTTCCTTTTGTCCTGGTGGGAAAGGGCAGTGAGGAGTGCGATTGAGATTGCGTCATCTGTGGATCTGTTGGGGTGGTATGTGAATTGGAGTGGGTCTAGGGTTTCCGGGATGATGATGTTGATGTGAGCCATGACCAGCCTTTCAAAGCACTTCAGGCTACTGAATACATAGAGTACAGTGTTAACCACCCAGCTTGAGTAGACTTCCAGCATTTGCGCTAAGGTAATGATAAGCTAACTTCAATTATCTTCAAACTCCACACAGAGACAAAAAATGGTATCCATGAGTTGATCTGACTCTGGGGAAGTAGGAAATCAGTTCATCTGAATCTAGGGAAATAGAACATCTCGCAGTATCCTTTTAAATCCTCCATGGCAGTCGACTGGAGGCCAAAAAATATATTAAATATTCCCACATACTGTATAAGGCCCACAGGACTGAGTATGAACGAGCGAGAGAGAGAGAGAGAGAGAGAGGGGGGGGGGGGGGGGATAGAAAGAAAGAGAGAGAGAGAGAGAGAGAGAGAGAGAGAGAGGGGGGGGGGATAGAAAGAAAGAGAGAGAGAGAGAGAGAGAGAGAGAGGGGGGGGGGGTAGAAAGAAAGAGAGAGAGAGAGAGAGAAAGAGAGAGAGAGAGGGGATAGAAAGAGAGAGAGAGAGAGAGAGAGAGAGAGAGAGAGAGAGAGTGTGAAGGAACATAAAACTTGACATCCCAGTCAGGATCTGGCTAAACATACTTCAAATCAGTTATAGAACCCATTGCCATCTATGTTTGTGAGGTCTGGGGTCCGCTCACCAACCAAGAATTCACAAAATGGGACAAACACCGAATTGAGACTCTGCATGCAGAATTCTGCAAAAATATACTTTGTGTACAATTACATTATTTATTTATTTTAAACATGCATGCAGAGCAGAATTAGGACTATACCCACTAGTTATCAAAATCCAGAAAAGAGCTGTTAAATTCTACAACCACCTAAAAGGAAGCGATGCCCACACATTCCATCACAAAGCCCTCACCTACAGAGAACCTGGAGAAGAGTCCCCTCAGCAAGCTGGCCCTGGGGCTCTGTTCACAAACACAAACAGAACCCACAGAGCCCCGAGGACAGCAACACACAATTAGACCCAACCAAATTATGAGAAAGCAAAAACATAACTATTTGACACAACCAAACACAGAGCAAATTGGAAGGCTATCTGACCTTAAACAGAGAGTACACAGTGGCAGAATACCTGGCCCCTGTGACTGACCCAAAATGAAGAAAATCCTTGACTACGCACATAGCCCTGCTATTGAGCATTGCCCTGCTATTGAGCATTGCCCTGCTATTGAGCATAGCCCTGCTATTGAGCATAGCCCTGCTATTGAGCATTGCCCTGCTATTGAGCATAGCCCTGCTATTGAGCATAGCCCTGCTATTGAGCATAGCCCTGCTAGTGTGAGAGGCAGCCATAGGCAGACCTGGCTCTCGAGAGAAGACAGGCTATGTGCACACTGCCCACAAAACGAGGTGGAAACTGAGCTGAACTTCCTAACCTCCTGCCAGACCCACAAAGAATTGAAAACAAATCAAAAATTGAGAAACTCCCTTAAGGCAAAATATCACAGTGTGCAATCACAGCAGCAAGATTTGTGGCCCGTTGCCATGAGAAAAGGGCAACCAGTGGAGCACAAACAACATTGTAAATACAACCCATATTTATCTGTTTATTTATCATCCCCTACTATTCGTACTACAACTATTTTGCACATTTCTAAAACACTGTACATAGCTGATAATATAGCACTTGAAATGTCAATTTAAAAAAAAACTTTTTTGAGTGCAATATTTACTGTTAAATTCTAATAGTTGTTTGTTTACGTTGTGTCTGTTCAGACAGTGATCAGGGAGGTACAGGGCAGACAAAGAAGTTAATCTATCTGCCACCATTGTTTCTGATTATGATTTCTGTGTGACGTAGGTGACAGATATCTCTGTTTGACTTTTTAAAAGCTGCAATATGTAACCCGACCAAATTCACATAGAAATGTGAGTTATAGAGCTGTCATTCTCATTGAAAGCAGGTCTAAGGAGCGGTAGATCTAATCCCCGAGCCGACTAGGTGAAAAATCTGTCGATGTGCCCTTAAGCAAGGCACTTAACCCTAATTGCTCATGTAAGTCGCTCTGGATAAGAGCGTCTGCTAAATGACTAAAATGTAATGTAAAATGTAATCTGTTCTATGTGGGCTATTTCTATGCTTCCTGTTCTTAAGTTTAGTTTTTGCGTCTTTTACTTTCGGTTTTTGTACACCTGCTTCAAACAACTGAAAATACAATATTTTTTGGTTATGGAAAATACATTTTACAGCGGTTTAGATGGTACAATGATTCTCTATACTATACTTGCTTGTTTTGTCACAAACTGAAATAATGCGAACTATTAGAATTTAGCAATCAGGAAATGGCGGAGCGATTTCTGCACAGTGCATCTTTAAAGCCAGTCCACATCCTGAACACCAAGCCCTGTTAGCTGAGCCTGAGCCCGGAGTCACAACAAGAAGCCTGTGAAAACACGGAGAAAGAGGGAGGCAGACAGCAGACAGCGTCTCAGTTCACCAGGATTGTATTCATTAGTGCACACCGTAGCAAAAACGTTTCGCAATTGAAAATGAAAACAAGCGTTTCTACGCTGGACAGGTTCAGATTGCCCCTTGCAGTTCTGGCTCTTTTGCTTCCGTTTCGTTCCCAGTGAACTCAGGAAACCAATCAGCTCATCTGCAACATCCAGACGGAGCACAGTAAAGGATAACCTGTGCTCCAGCCTCAAGACAAAATGACATTTAGCTCACAACCGTCAACACAATTCAAAATCAACATGACAATTGCTATGGAAACAAGCAATGTCATTGGTCAGAGCTCTTGTTTTCTAAAGGAGCAGAAACCTCAACTCCTGGAATGCAGCATCTTGGCCACTGGCTATGTGTTAAAAAAGAAACATCACTAGACTATTCTTGTTGAATGAAATCCTCCTCCAAAACAGTATAAAAAACATGTATTCTAAAGACAGAAATGCTGAGAGAATTGTCATGGCGATCGATGGTAGCTTCCTGACCATGTCCTTTCCCCTTTAAAGAAATAATCCACTCAAAACCACAAATTCCTAGGATTTACATTGTTAAATAATGCAAATATGTGAGAATAATATATGTTGTGAAATATTTTTGCATTTCGCCGTTATATTAACTTAGGAAGCAACATGTGAAAATTGTTGTGGAAATCTGCAGAGCTCAAGTCCACTACAAAACCCACAATGCAATGCTGGTTAGCTAGGTTGCTAGCTAGAAATCATAGCTACACACAATAATACCAGTCAATATCAGCATGTGAAGTAGTTAGCTAGTTGTAAAATCCCTGAAACAAACTGCGCTATCAATTCGGGAGTTACAATGTCACCATGTTCAACCTGGTAGAGATTGTGGTTCTAGCTCAAAGCTGTGTGAGTCAGGTTGCTATGGCAACGTGCAAGGGCCCTGTGAGCATGCAAGTAGCAGGCAGAGGAGTGAAAGACGCTTTGCGCCATTGGTAGTTGAAGGAAGAAAGGATATTAATCTGACGGCGCACTGTGCATTTTTGAGGACATTTGAACCAAATATATACTTTCTCGTGACGATATAGACAGATGGATGTGTACTAGACAAGTATATTGGCGTATTTGGCCATCTGGAGTGCAGGTACTTGTTTTAAAAGCGTTATGAAATGTGATAGGGGATAACAAACTATCTCCAGTGATGAGAACCTTATCATGATGATTGCACACAAGGTCCAACCTAAACTTGACTTCCGCTATTAACCCAACCCCTCTGAATCGGAGAGGTGCAGGGGGCTGCCACATTGGGCGCCCGGGGAGCTGTTGTTGTGGAGGGTTAACTGCCTTGCTCAAGGGCAGAACAACAGATTTTTCACCTTGTCGGCTCCGGGATTCGAACTGGAAACCTTTCGGTTACTGGCTGAACGCTTTAACCGCCCGAATAGAAACAGGATTAGCTTAGCCTTGTTACCAGCCTTGTATAGTCAAACAATAGCTCTTCACAACATTGCATTGGTATTACTGTATTACACAATGCCTTATTTACATAACAAACGGTGGCTTAATACACATTTACAGTAATCACCATGATGACGCTAATCATACATGACAGGGCTGTGTAACCATTGTAATATTCGTATATAAAAATCACACATAATAACAATAAAGTGGGTATGTAATTGTAGAACTCCTTCTTACAAAGCTAATCCTGCTTCCATGGGTTCTAGGAATTCTCTGCTCTACATCCTCTACCACTCTACTGAATGAAATGAACTCTATACATCCAAGATGAGGATTGTTGCCCCCTCCAGCCTCCCCTCCGCTCGGTTCCTCCAGCCTCCCCTCCGCTCGGTTCCTCCAGCCTCCCCTCCGCTCGGTTCCTCCAGCCTCCCCTCCGCTCGGTTCCTCCAGCCTCCCCTCTGCTCGGTTCCTCCTGCCTCCCCTCCGCTCGGTTCCTCCAGCCTCCCCTCTGCTCGGTTCCTCCAGCCTCCCCACGCTCCGCTACCTGCTTGTTTTGTGTTAACAGCTCCCTGTACAGTCCAGTAGCTGGACCACACATCCCTGTCCTCCTAATCCTATCTTTCTTCACAAAATGTACACTCCTGCCCTAGGAGAAACACAAAACTCTCTCTCCTCCATATCATGTATTTCCTCCTGCCTCCCCTCGCTCGGCTGTCTCCCTGGCTGTCTCCCTGGCTGTCTCCCTGGCTGTCTCCCTTCCAGTACGGTACAGTAGGTGGACCAAGACAACACTTCAGTACAATCCTTCTTCAGGGAAACAAACACTTTCTCCTCCAAATTTGCACATAAATCGTGAATAAACCAAAGCACCCCTCAGAGAGTAGAGGGGCAAAAGTAGAGAGTAGAGAGAGTAGAGTAGAGAGGGGAGAGTAGAGAGGGGAGGGGGGGAGAGTAGAGAGGGGGGAGAGTAGAGAGTAGAGAGGGGAGAGTAGAGAGGGGAGAGAGTAGAGAGGGGAGAGTAGAGAAAGTAGAGAGGGGAGAGTAGAGAGGGGAGAGTAGAGAGAGTAGAGAGGGGAGAGTAGAGAGGGGAGAGTAGAGAGTAGAGAGGGGAGAGTAGAGAGGGGAGAGAGTAGAGAGAGTAGAGAGGGGAGAGTAGAGAGGGGAGAGAGAGTAGAGAGAGTAGAGAGGGAAGAGTAGAGAGAGTAGAGAGGGGAGAGTAGAGAGGGGGAGGGGAGAGGGGAGAGTAGAGAGGGGAGAGGGGAGAGTAGAGAGGGGGGAAAGGGATGGATGCATTAAAAGCCCAGGAGAGGGAGTGATGGACTGACTGACTCCAGGTCTAGTGGAACTGAACACTCTGTGGTAGTAGTGAGAATCATGAGACTCCCCTCTCATCGACATGTAGGGTTTAAGCCACATTCAACAACGACACTGACGTATTGAGCTCTGCTGGTTTTTGTCCAGGCTACATAAAGTATACAAGCCTGGTTCCAGAGCTTTTTGGGCTGTATACCCAACGACCATACGAGTTGGCTATACAGCCCAAACTGATTATGACCATAGCCATAAGATTAGTCTATACACATTACACACAGATGTGGATTGGGCCCTGTACACAAGGGTTCCATTCAGAATGATTATCTGGGAAGACCCCGGTCCACAAAGGGTCCTTGGCATTTCTCAGCCTTGCTGCAGCTTCAATTAATTATTTAATGCTGGCAATTAGAAGAAGTTAGAAGTATGAGAGAGAGAGAGAAACCACAACATGACGTCTTTACCGTTACATCATAAATGACAAAAACCTCATCATGTATGGCTCTTATTTGTGATTAAAAATACAGGCTGAAAAGGTTCAGTTCATTGTCATGGATCTCTCTCTCTCTCTCTCTCTCTTTCTCTCTTTCTCTCTCTCTCCTTGTAAGTGCTTTTCGAGGTCGGTTCGGTTCGCTTATTTTCGGTTCGCATATTTTCTATTATCTTTTTAAACATTAAATGCATTATGAAATAATGACATTACAATGATTTTAGAGCATTTATATGGAAATTCCAAACCCCAAACTAGTGAACATTAAATTGCCAAAACATTTAAATATTCCATTGTCTCTGTCAGGTCCACATTGGTTAGACATCAATAGTAAAACAAGAAAATTATTATGAAATAATACAATATTTCAGTTGTGTATATGACTTAGTTTTTATTTGATTACTTTATTATTTTTCATTCCTTAAAGTCATCATCTCATCTCTGCTCAGGCAGTAGCAGCCAGCCAGCCAGGCAACGTTATCTCTGTTCCCCCCCATCCTGTACTGTCTTTAGTCATCCTATTTAACTAGCCTACCTAAGTATACTGCAGGGCTGTCTGACGAAATCATTTGACTAGTTCTTAAAAGTAGTTAAGGCATACTTTCACGAACGGTCTCTGTCCCTCTCGTCATTGTGTTGTGTACCTTCCTCTCTCATGCGGTCTATATACGGTCTGTGTGTATCTAACCTCACGTATCTGCTTAGGTCCAAAATAAGCCCATTGAAACCAAGAGGCCAGGGTTCTGGTCTATAAGCACGGTTTCGACTGCTCCTATAAATGTCATCACTCACAGCCGAAGATATTAAACATTTATATTCATCCAATGTCCGCCATGTTTTTGGATGACGTCGCTGTTCGTGCTGCTCCGTGTGCGCGCAGAGCGCTAGTACGCATGTGATGTTGGTCGTATAAACCGGACGCAACCCGGATATACAGCGCCTTCAGAAAGTATTCATACCCTTTGACTTTTTCCACATTTTGTTGTGTTACAGCCTGAATTTAAATATATTAAATTTTGATTTCGTGTCACTGATCTACATGCAATACCCAATAATGTCAAAGTAGAATTATGTGTTTAGAAATGTTTACAAATGAATTACAAATGAAAAGCTGAAATGTCTTGAGTCAATAAGTATTCAACCATTTTGTTATGGCATGCCTAAATAAATTCAGGAGTAAAAATGTGCTTAACAAGTCACAATAAGTTGCATGGACTCACTCTGTGTGCAATAATAGTGTTTAACATGATTTTTAAATGACTATCCCATCTCTGGTGGAGGGGGGTAAACAGACAATTACTATCCCTTCGAGCATGGGGAAGTTATTGTTGTGTATTGATATTCTAGTTTGTCCCTTTAGGGCACTTGTAACGTCCCCCTGCATGCCTACATTGGAATGTTTTTTATCCTGTGAAACGCATTAAACAATGCTCACGTTAGTTTCTACTCCGGTCTCATGTCCTGTCCTTATAGTAGTTGTATAAGTAATACAGTGTGCTATACAACAAAACTGCCAACGAGGAAGAAACGTTCTCATATTTGTGTTAATTATTTTCGGTAGAAAGTCTGAGTTTAATTCGGGTTTTTTCGCTGTAGAATGACGCAAAGAAAACGTGGAGCTAGCCAGTCAAGAGTGATGCTAGCTAGCTGCCGACGTCACAGCAAAGAGAGCCTCAAGGGAGAGGAGGAGTTTCGCTGCTGGAGAAAGTGGAATCACTGTTTGTGCAAAGAAGAAGAAAAAAGGGCTGGGAGTAAGGGACCGTCTTAAAAGTGTGAGAAAGAAAAATAAACAGAAAATATCTACACTGGGTGGAAATATTTTTACCTTTTTATTTTATTTATTTTTTTATAAATTTTAGTCATTTTAGCAGACACTCTTATTCAGAGCGACTTACAGTTAGTGAGTGCATACATTTTTTATACCTAGGTAGGCCACAAATATAGGAACAGTGGCGCAGTGGTCTAAGGCACTAGAGATCCTGGTTCGAATCCAGGCTCTGTCGTAGCCGGCCGCGACCGGGAGACCCATGGGGCGGCGCACAATTGGCCCAGCGTCGTCCAGTGTAGGGGAGGGAATGGCCGGCTGGGATGTAGCTCAGTTGGTAGAGCATGGCGTTTGCAACGGCAGGGTTGTGGGTTCGATTCCCACGGGGGGCCAGTATGAAAAAAAATAAAAAATAATAATGTATGCACTCACTAAAAACTGTAAGTCGCTCTGGATAAGAGCGTCTGCTAAATGACTAAAATGTCAAATGTAAAATGAATCTGTGGAACAATGGAGTTCTTACACAGCATGTTTTGAGTAATTTGTAAGTCGCTCTGGATAAGAGCGTCTGCTAAATGACGAAAATGTAAATGAAAATGAGTACGTTGTTCTCCCAAACCACTGATCATTGCGGAGAGATTCAGGTTTCATAAGAGAAATCAAGAGGAGGGGTTTGTGGCTTTACAATTTGTGGCTGTATTGAAACAGTTATCTGAACATTGAACTTGGGCGATCACTGAGGTTAGTGTGTGGCATATGCAGCGAGGCAATTCAGAAACGCCTTTTGACAGAGTAACTTAACATTGCATGCTATCGCTGTGGGAAACCAGGGCACCAAGCCATGCTATCGCTGTGGGAAACCAGGTCACCAAGCCATGCAATCGCAGTGGGAAACCAGGTCACCGAGCCATGCAATCACAGTGGGAAACTAGGTCACCAAGCAGAGGAGTGTTGGTGCAAAGACTTAGATTGCAAAAGTTGTGGCAAAAAGGGTCATATCGAACGTGCATGTAAAAACAAAAAGACATAATCAAACAAAAATACTGAGCAAAGGAAAAGCGACTATAGGAAGTACAAAACAAAAGTGCATAAATTGAAGCAGACATAGGATGAACAAAGTGATACCCTGTCTGAAGGGGGAAGAATCTTTGCATGTTTTGTCCATTTCAATGGACACATACTGGGTGACACCGCTACTGGATGGAAAAGCAGTATGGATGCAAGTGGACACTGGAGCAGCCGTATCTAAAGCAGTATGGATGCAAGTGGACGCTGGAGCAGCCGTATCTAAAGCAGTATGGATGCAAGTGGACGCTGGAGCAGCCGTATCTAAAGCAGTATGGATGCAAGTGGACGCTGGAGCAGCCGTATCTAAAGCAGTATGGATGCAAGTGGACGCTGGAGCAGCCGTATCTAAAGCAGTATGGATGCAAGTGGACGCTGGAGCAGCCGTATCTAAAGCAGTATGGATGCAAGTGGACGCTGGAGCAGCCGTATCTAAAGCAGTATGGATGCAAGTGGACGCTGGAGCAGCCGTATCTAAAGCAGTATGGATGCAAGTGGACGCTGGAGCAGCCGTATCTAAAGCAGTATGGATGCAAGTGGACGCTGGAGCAGCCGTATCTAAAGCAGTATGGATGCAAGTGGACGCTGGAGCAGCCGTATCTAAAGCAGTATGGATGCAAGACGACGCTGGAGCAGCCGTATCTAAAGCAGTATGGATGCAAGTGGACGCTGGAGCAGCCGTATCTAAAGCAGTATGGATGCAAGTGGACGCTGGAGCAGCCGTATCTAAAGCAGTATGGATGCAAGTGGACGCTGGAGCAGCCGTATCTCTGCTGTCTGAGGCTGTATACACAGAGAAACTACATCACCTCACAGCACAGCCCACGAAGAACACGCTGAAAACATACTCTGGTGAGACTGTGTTCCAGTGAGAGGAAGCGTGATTGTTACAGTGGAGCTCAACGAACACAAGGTAAAGATACCACTCTACATCGTGAAAGGCAACCATCCAGCTTTGCTAGGACGCACATGGCCGGAAAATATCAAACTAAACTGGCAGGAAATTCACACGGTTGCAAAAGAGGACACAAACCTACAAGGGATATTGAGGAAACAGGCGGATGTGTTCAATGGGGAACTTGGCAGTATGAAGGACATAACAGTTAAACGGACCGTGAAACCAGACAGCAAGCCAAAATGCTTCAACGCTAGACCTGTCCCTTACGCCATAAAACCAAAAGTTGAAACTGAGCTAAACAGACTAGTCGAGAGTGGAGTATTGGATCCATTGAATGGGTTACACACATCGTTTCAGTCATTTAAAAAAAATATGAATCACTCAGACTGTGGCGATTTCAAAGTCACCGTTAACCCCGTCTTGACTGCTGAAAGATATCCACTACCCCTCATTGACAAACTATTTTCTGGTTTAGCTGGAGGACAAAAAATTCAGTAAGATATACTTATGTCAGGCCTATCTACAGATGCATGTGGACCAAGAGTCACAGGAACTGTTGACCACAGTGACTCACAAAGGACTGTACAGGAACTGTTGACCATAGTGACTCACAAAGGACTGTACAGTTACCGGAGGCTTCCATTTGGAATCACCTCAGCTCCGGGCCTTGTTTCAGAGAGCTATGGACCAGATACTGATCGGGCTCGCCGGGGTCCAACGTTACCTCGATGATCTCATTACCGGCAAAGATGAGCAGTTTAGTGTGCTCCCAAGTGTTCCAAACTAACCAAACTAATCAAACTAACCAAACTAACCAAACTAACCAAACTAACCAAACTAACCAAACTAACCAAACTAACCAAACTAACCAAACTCAGGGGAAAACGCACCAGTGTTCTGAATGGACATCTGATAACCAAGGTAGGCCGATAGAGTAGCTCCATGCTGATAGCCTAGGTAGGCCTACAGGGTTCCAAAAAAACGAATGCAACGAGTAATCTGTAATATATTACTTTCAAAGTAATAGTGTAACGTAACGAGATTACTTTTGTTAAATATAATATGTAATGGATAGCAACAAATCACAACACTGGGTGTCAGGTAACATTATCTATGCATGAACCACGTTAAGACAGACACCTGATGTAGCTGGTGTTCTGTAGCCAGACACTGGGTGTCAGGTAACATTATCTATGCATTAACCACGTTAAGACAGACACCTGATGTAGCTGGTGTTCTGTAGCCAGACACTGGGTGTCAGGTAACATTATCTATGCATGAATCACGTTAAGACAGACACCTGATGTAGCTGTTGTTCTATTGACAGTTTAGGCATACAGGTGGATGGCTGCGGGGAGAAACGCCTGAGGGAAAGAAAGATCCACTCCTGCGTTGCCAGGTACCAGGTGGCCCCCCCCAGCCTGCCAGGTTAATAGACAGGTGGATACGTAACCAGGCCAGCCCAGTACGTGGTGCTGTACAGTTGTGTGAATAAGGTATTAGAGACCCCCTGCAGCCTGCCAGGTTAACAGAGACAGGCCTCCACTGAGAAGATCCACAGAGAACACTTCCTCAGCAGCTGCCTCTCTCCTGACCTCCGAGCCCCCCCATCCCGACCTCTCTCTATCCCCTCTGCTCCAACCCAGCAGGAACACCTGCACCAATTACTGATCACTGACACTGAGCTGAGTGGGAACAGGAGACACAAAACCCTAACCGTACAGCAGTGATGTTAGTGTCAACATACATTTATTACAACAACTCACCAGAACACTACAACCACAGGCCTGGTCTGTGATCTATGAATGCTTTGTAAATCACAACCCATTGTTGCGTCAACAGTAGATGTGTTAAGAGAGAGATATAAAACAGTGGATGTGTTAGAGAGATATAGAGATATAGCTCATCATCGGACAGGAGTGAGATAACTAACTAATTGCAAAAAGCAATGAGAGTCTAAATGATATTGTTATCCATCTGGCCGTGACACCCAACTCTCCGACAGTGTCTCAGGGAGAGTTGGGATATGCAACAAAAAAAAACAAATTTTCCAATTTACACATGCGTATTAATACACACAAATAAAGCACACACCAAATTACTATTAGTCAGAACCTGAGGCTAATTTGGAAAAGCTGTTATTTTTCCGTCATAAATGAATTAAAGATTGGACACCACTCAAAACAACTGCAAAGGGTTTGTTGAGTGTTGCCTACTGTTGACATCCGTTTTGCCTCCCATGATTTTCAAATGTTCTGACTTAAAAAAGGGGCAAACTGCAGTTGCTGCATCAATGTTTTGAATAATAAATTAATGATATGTACCCATTGATTATTTTAAGAATTGAAGAATATAACTTTGACATGCATAGCCGCGGAAAGTACGGGTGCTTGAGGAAGCTGCAGCATCCCCTGAAAAATCGGAAAATAAAAATAATTATTAATTAAGAATTATTTTTGGCAAATAAATCACCTTTCACAAAAGTAGTGCACTGGGCCTTTACTAGTATTAGCTGACTGATGTAGAGGTCTAGAGCAGACTGCATTTTTTTTCAGCATCTCTGCTTTGGCAAAAAAAAGGTAGTTGTATAATTAAAGATCAGTATCTTGCAAGATTCAATAGTTGGAATTGTAAGACTTGTTGCCCTGTTCCTTTCTGTAAGAGTTGTTGCCCTGTCCCTTTCTGTAAGAGTTGTTGCCCTGTCCCTTTCTGTAAGAGTTGTTGACCTGTCCCTTTCTGTAAGAGTTGTTGACCTGTCCCTTTCTGTAAGAGTTGTTGCCCTGCCCCTTTCTGTAAGAGTTGTTGACCTGTCCCTTTCTGTAAGAGTTGTTGCCCTGTCCCTTTCTGTAAGAGTTGTTGCCCTGTCCCTTTCTGTAAGAGTTGTTGACCTGTCCCTTTCTGTAAGAGTTGTTGCCCTGTCCCTTTCTGTAAGAGTTGTTGACCTGTCCCTTTCTGTAAGAGTTGTTGCCCTGTCCCTTTCTGTAAGAGTTGTCGCCCTGTCCCTTTCTGTAAGAGTTGTCGCCCTGTCCCTTTCTCTGCAATTGTCATTCTAATGGAATCCAGAAAGAACAAAACCCTGTCCCCAAACATTTACATCAAAAGCTGCAAAGTTATGGGCAAAGACTCAAAACATCCACATCAAATTAAATATTTTACTTTTTGTGCAGTATTCATTTACCATCCTTACAAACCACTTTATGTAAATGTACATCACTGTATTGTACATAGGCTGGTCATCTAGGTTTGTACCTGTAGACTTTCCATCACCATGAAGAAAAACAATGCAACAATAAGAGTAATTGAGTACAATGAGCTATCAAGTGGTCTGTGATGATGTAGCTGAGTTGGTAGAGCGTGGCACTTGCAACGCTAGGGTTGTGGGTTCGAATCCCACGGGCGACCAGTATGAGAATGTATGCGCCCTCTACTGGATAAGAGCGTCTACTAAAACTGAAAAGGAATGAATAAACCGTTTCAGTTTCCACACAGAAATAAGTTACATTTGCAAAGTATTTCAAGAATAAAAAAACATAGGCTATATCAATCAAATAATTTTTTTATATTCCACAAATATTATCAGATTAACTGTTTTGTACAGATAATTATCAGACACAAGTTACAAACGCTGGTAAACACTCAAATACATTTAGTTTAACGTTTTTCACAAAAGTAGTGCACTGGGCCTTCACTAGTCCTGTATTAGGGGACCAATATACACTATCGGTCAAAAGTTTTAGAACACCCACTCATTCAAGGGTTTTTCTTTATTTTGACTATTTTCTACAATGTAGAATAATAGTGAAGACATCAAAACTATGAAATAACACATATGGAATCATGTAGCAACCAAAAAAGTGTTAAATAAATCAAAATATATTTTATATATGAGATTCTTCAAATAGCCACCCTTTGCCTTGATGACAGCTTTGCACACTCTTGGCATTCTCTCAAACAGCTTCACCTGGAATGCTTTTCCAACAGTCTTGAAGGAGTTCCCACATATGCTGAGCACTTATTGGCTGCTTTTCCTTCACTCTGCCGTCCGACTCGTCCCAAACCATCTCAATCTGGTTGAGGTCGGGGGATTGTGGAGGCCAGGTCATCTGATGCAGCACTCCATCACTCTCCTTCTTGGTAAAATAGCCCTTACACAGCTTGGAGGTGTGTTGGGTCATTGTCCTGTTGAAAAAGAAATGATAGTCCCACTAAGCCCAAACCAGATGGGATGGCGTATTGCTGCAGAATGCTGTGGTAGCCATGCTGGTTAAGTGTGACTTGAATTATAAATGAATCACAGACAGTGTCACCAGCAAAGCACCCCCACACCATAACACCTCCTCCTCCATGCTTTACGGTGGGAAATACACATGCGGAGATCATCCGTTCATCCACACCGCATCAGCGGTTGACACCAAAAATCTCAAATTTGGACTCCAGACCAAAGGACAGATTTCCACCGGTCTAATGTCCATTGCTCGTGTTTCTTGGCCCAAGCATGTCTCTTCTTCTTTTTGGTGTCCTTTAATATTTTACATTTACATTTTAGTCATTTAGCAGACGCTCTTATCCAGAGCAACTTACAGTTAGTCAATACATATTTTTTTTATACTGGCCCCCCGTGGGAATCGAACCCACAACCCTGGCATTGCAAACACCATGCTCTATCAACTGAGCTACATCCCTGCCGGCCATTCCCTCCCCTACCCTGGACGACGCTGGGCCAATTGCGCGCCGCCCATGAATCTCCCGGTCGCGACAGAGCCTGGATTCGAACCAGGATCTCTAGTGGCACAGTTAGCACTGCGATGCAGTGCCTTAGACCACTGCGCCACTCAGGAGTACAATAGTGGTTTCTTTGCAGCAATTTGACCATGAAGGCCTGATTCACACAGTCTCCTCTGAACAGTTGATGTTGAGATGTGTCTGTTACTTGAACTCTGTGAAGCATTTATTTGGGTTGAGAGAATGCCAAGAGTGTGCAAAGCTGTCATCAAAGCAAAGGGTGGCTATTTGAAGAATTCAAATATAAAATACATTTTGATTTGTTTAACACTTTTTTGGTTACTACATGATTCCATATGTGTTATTTCATAGTTTTGATGTCTTCACTATTATTCTACAATGTAGAGAATAGTAAAATTAAAGAAAAACCCTTGAATGAGGAGGTGTTCTAAAACTTTTAACCGGTAGTGTATACCAGGCGGTGTCAGAGACTCCAGACACCTAAGTCATCCTGTTCTCTCTGCTACCACACGGCAAGTGGTACCAGAGCACCAGGTCTGGGACCAGAAGGCTCCTGAACAGCTTCTACCCCCAAGCCTTAAGACTGCTGAACAGTTAATCAAATGGCCACCCGGACTATTTGCATTGACCCCCTCTTATTTTTGCACTGACTCAATGCACACTCACTGGACACTCCCACATACTACACTGACACTCCAACACACACACACATACACACACACACATACACACACACACACTATTACGCTCACACACAAAACACACACACGCATATTGACGCCACACCCACGCTGCTGCTACTCTGTTTATTATCTACTCTGATTGCCTGGCTGAAACTTGGCCGGAAGTGGATCTTACAGCAAGACAATAACCGCAAGCACACATCAAATTCAACAAATATATGGTACATTTACTCCAGACTTGAAACTCATTGAAAACCTTTTAATTGAAAAGGGTAGAAAGATTCCGTATGGAGGAATGGTCTAAAGGTGTTTTCATACTTGGTCCCTTTGACAGTTTTTGTGAACTTAGTGCAATTAGCTTAATTTTCTATGCAGTGTGAACACTACAAATGGAACTCAGACCCCTCAAGAGCCCCTGAAACGAACCGAACTGAGACCATCTCGAAAGGTGGTCCGAGTTCGGTTTGCTTGAATTCCGCGTTCCGGTTCTTTTTTTTTTAGGACATTGTGAACACAAAGCTCCTCAGGTTCGCATTATTCCCGACACCACACACCGTTTCCCCTGTCATAACCCCTCACACTAGACTACTGCAACACTGTTTCCCCTGCCATAAACCCACACACTAGACTACTGCAACACCGTTTCCCCTGCCATAAACCCACACACTAGACTACTGCAACACCGTTTCCCCTGTCATAACCCCACACACTAGACTACTGCAACACCGTTTCCCCTGTCATAACCCCACACACTAGACTACTGCAACACCGTTTCCCCTGCCATAAACCCACACACTAGACTACTGCAACACCGTTTCCCCTGTCATAACCCCACACACTAGACTACTGCAACACCGTTTCCCCTGCCATAAACCCTCACACTAGACTACTGCCATAACCCCACACACTAGACTACTGCAACACCGTTTCCCCTGCCATAACCCCACACACTAGACTACTGCAACACCGTTTCCCCTGCCATAACCCCACACACTAGACTACTGCAACACCGTTTCCCCTGCCATAAACCCTCACGTCGGTGCCACAAAAGAGAGGATGATGATGTGCAGGTTCGCAGAAAAAGCGTGTGCTGTTTTTTGGATATTGAGTAGCAATTGTCAAGGATGTACAGAAATTCCAGAATATGTGTGTCGTTTTTTGTTCAGATTATTTTGTTAGCATTATGGCTAAGAGAGGCTAAGAGAGCTTCATAGGCTGTTTATTCGATTGTGGGGTTTGAATAGTGTGAGATTTTTTTGGGGTGAAAATCACAACATAGGGTACAAAATATAATTGACCAGTCTTTTTTGTTGTATTTGAATTATTTATTTTATACTGTCTTTTTTGCTCATCTTTATCAAGGGTGCCAAATATTTGAGGTGACTGTTAAATATGTACAATATTGGAAAGTATTTTCAGTGTTAGATTTCAAATCCATCTGGATATAAAGCTATAGAAAAGTATATTTCCAAGTGGACCAAGGGGAATCAAAACAAAAAGTGTACCTATGATAAGAGAATTCAAGGAACCCATCACACTTGTCTGTAGATTTATAGCTCATTTGGACAGTGAGCTATTGAAAATTAGACCGATCACAGGAAATATTCATGTATTTTCAGTTAAATGAAAAATTGCAATTCTAATGGGTGTAGTACTATGGAGGACGGGGGTCAGTGACCTAACATCAAGTGGTTTTAGATATAGTAGTCATTTGGGCTGGAAGGTATGAAACAATTTTATCTGTATGTTAATTAATAACCACAGGTGTAATAGCAGAAATATTTGTAGAAAATCAAAGGGGAGTCATTTTGAAAAGGTCATTTGCTTTGATAATAGAGGTCAGGGAACACCGCTCGTCTGTAGAGCTCTAGCACATGTGGATCGGAAGCCATTAAAAATGATAATTATGACATTAAGTATTCATTTATAATCAGGGAACTTTAAAATGGGAATTCTTATTGGTGTACAAGTGAGAAAGATCATAGGCCTATATGTTTTTTGAGCTCATATTTTTACATGAAATCCATAAAAAAATTAACAAGTTAACATTTTCAAATGTAATTGTTGTGGGAAAAAACTAAGTTGGTTTAAGATATCTGGATAAGTGAGACAAAAATCTAGTTTTTCTGTAAACACCAGGTTTGGCTGATTGCACTTTTAAGACGGTCCCTTAGCCGCCAGCACATAATAGTCCCTCATTGAAACCAACGTAAAGTCACTTTTTGAAAACGGAAGGCAGAAATCGTCATCCGATTCTAGATATATCACCCTAATAATCATAGGACCTTCCGTCGAAGAGGTATTGACGAGCAAACTCCAAATATCAAACCAACATCCAAACTGAAAACAAATGTACTGCGGTTCCCGTTGCATTGTTTTGCAGTACATATTTTTCAATGAATTGTTTCGCAAGATGCAGTTGTCGATATAAGATGCAGCCAGTTTTCTACAGGCTACCATCAGTGGGCACTGGGCAGGGTTGGAACCGTATGACTCAGTCTACGGTGGGGTTAGTGATGAGAAATGTAGCAAAATGTGCAAAAGAAACGATTCACCTATTATGGCAACAATGTATCGCACAAGTAACCACCTAGAATTCCATAATTTGTCATTTATAACACTGCTTGCGACTAAAATCTTGTTTGCAGGTGTGTGCTGCCTATCCCATGTTTCTCTACCAATGAGTCGTTCCATCATCTTCATATCCTGCATCGAGAGAATAAAACATCTACAATACCTCTCATTTCAGCACAACAACAGCGTTGACGTTTAAAAAAAAAAAAAATCATATATTCATGGCACATGGTAACAAAATACTTCAACGTACCTTTCACAACCTATTTTATTAGCATGGTGCTCCTTCCCATGTGAGGATGGCTGACACTTGTACGTCGCGAACACAGTTTCTACTGTAGAGAAGAACGGTAGCTCGGTCTGGGTCCTAGTGCCGTGAAATCTTTTAAAGAGCTGTCGCTTCATATTCAACAGGTTACATGTCCTGCACTGCACCCACCCCGTGCAGGTCCACCCAGAGCCCCTGTTCGCATTTTATTTACATGCCATGGTGATGTGATGACACTCCTTTTTCAAAATATTTCACATCAATCAAAAGATTACGCACTAATGCTTGCCTGTCCCTCAGGCAAATCAGTGACAACTACAAAAACTATGATGATGATGATGATGATGATGATGTCCACTCATTACAGATGACATGACAGATTTCTGCTGCAGTTTTAGAAAATAAAGATTTGAATATCATGCGTTGTACCACACACATAGTACATGTTTAGTTTAGGTATCAAGCAAGTTCAGTACCCTTTTTCCATGTAAAGGTAATCTACTTTCTTACTCACCTGTTGTCATGGAAACGCTTTACTCATTGCAAACATCTGTGGGGCAGCTAGATGGTTCAGAACAGAAACCCTTCTAGTGTGTCTATAGTTTATTGTACTGATGAAGATGATCCTCGATGAGGACTGACATTCTGCTTAGGCCTGGTTGGTTTTCATCAAACATGATTCTATAATTCTGCATATCACCAATACCAGAATCAAAGTATTAAAATCCAGTGGTATAAACAAAATAAATACATGTATTTCCATGGAAACTTTTAAAAAGGAAAGCTTTGCCCCGTCCAATTAGTCTGAAGACTGAAAAAGGAGAATGTTCAAAGTGATCTGGGTGCGTGAGTGCGTGAGTGTGTGTGGTGCCCTGGATGTAGGTAGCGGTAATAGTTATGAATGTACATTACCTCAGAGTACCGTTGATTCCTGAGTATAGTCGACCAGAGCAGAGGGTGACAATATGTGAATATTTTAGAGATTTACCACCAGTTGAAAATATGCTGTACTGTACATACAGACATGAAAAAAGGATGTTTCCATGACAACAAACATTGGATGGGGAGAATGCATGCAAATGCATTCCATTGCAAACCTTTGCCAACATTTTACAGTACAGGACAATACATGTACCCTACAGAACAATACATGTACCCTACAGAACAATACATGTACCCTACAGAACAATACATGTACCCTACAGAACAATACATGTACCCTACAGAACAATACATGCACCCTACAGAACAATACATGCACCCTACAGAACAATACATGTACCCTACAGAACAATACATGCACCCTACAGAACAATACATGTACCCTACAGAACAATACATGTACCCTATAGAACAATACATGTACCCTACAGAACAATACATGCACCCTACAGAACAATACATGTACCCTACAGAACAATACATGCACCCTACAGAACAATACATGTACCCTACAGAACAATACATGTACCCTACAGAACAATACATGCACCCTACAGGACAATACAGTAAGTCATTCCCTTGTAATCTCTCTCTTTGTCTTAACCTTTTGCATCCTACAGAAAGTATATCTAGCGTAGCTAAGCCTAGCGTAGAATATTATTGGTTCTACAATATTGTATGTCTGATTTACCTTGACACAATAGGACATAATAGGCTCCTCCTCCTGTGCATTGCCTTGTTGATCCCACCTAGCCTATGGCTAAAGTCCTTCTCTCTTCTTCTTGTACCTGCCATCACCAGGGGGCGGACTGGACATCTGGCATTTCTGGTCCGCCGCTGCCTGTCACTACACCACGAGGACAATGAAAATAGCCTGAAAAATGCAGCGCTGTGCAGAAATGACTACAATCGATCAGTTTAATGGAGAAAGTCCCTGTTGCACGTTCATGGAAAAGCTAATGGATTTAGATCTGCAGATGCCTAAATTAATATAGGATAGGCATATTGTACTGTACTATCGTGGGAAAATGAACATGATTAATGAATAATGGTTCAGTACAGAGTAGGAGGAAAACATATCATATTGAATTATTAATAGCTGTGTCCATAGATAATACAATTTCAGACAGTAGAACAGAAGAGACAGACATTACCAGGAACGATCAGCACTTCAGGGTTACTGTTTGATTCGCAATGGTCTACACCACCAGCAGCATGCTGTGCCTACACACAAGGCCTTCACGTCTATCCTGGGAAAGTGATTAAAAGGAGCCTACACGGCCTCTTCTGGACACTGTCTTTATTAATGTCTGAGGCTATACATCCTCCTCTGGACACTGTCTTTATTAATGTCTAAGGCTATACAGCCTCTTCTGGACACTGTCTTTATTAATGTCTAAGGCTACACGGCCTCTTCTGGACACTGTCTTTATTAATGTCTAAGGCTATACAGCCTCTTCTGGACACTGTCTTTATTAATGTCTAAGGCTACACGGCCTCTTCTGGACACTGTCTTTATTAATGTCTAAGGCTATACAGCCTCTTCTGGACACTGTCTTTATTAATGTCTAAGGCTATACAGCCTCTTCTGGACACTGTCTTTATTAATGTCTAAGGCTATACAGCCTCTTCTGGACACTGTCTTTATTAATGTCTAAGGCTACACGGCCTCTTCTGGACACTGTCTTAATTAATGTCTAAGGCTATACGGCCTCTTCTGGACACTGTGTTTATTCATGTCTGAGGCTACACGGCCTCTTCTGGACACTGTGTTTATTCATGTCTGAGGCTATACAGCCTCTTCTGGACACTGTCTTTATTAATGTCTGAGGCTACACAGCCTCTTCTGGACACTGTCTTTATTAATGTCTAAGGGAAGGGTTAGGGGCCTACAGGGAGGGGTTAGGGGCCTACAGGGAGGGGTTAAGGGCCTACATGGAGGGGTTAGGGGCCTACAGGGAGGGGTTAGGGGCCTACATGGAGGGGTTAGGGTGAGGGGCCTACAGGGAGGGGTTAAGGGCCTACATGGAGGGGTTAGGGGCCTACAGGGAGGGGTTAGGGGCCTACATGGAGGGGTTAGGGGCCTACATGGAGGGGTTAGGGGCCTACATGGAAGGATTAGGGGCCTACATGGAGGGGTTAGGGGCCTACATGGATGGAGGGGTTAGGGTTAGGGGCCTACAGGAGGGGTTAGGGTTAGGGGCCTACATGGAGGGGTTAGGGGCCTACAGGGAGGGGTTAGGGGCCTACATGGAGGGGTTAGGGTTAGGGGCCTACATGGAAGGGTTAGGGTTAGGGACCTACATGGAGGGGTTAGGGTTAGGGGCCTACATGGAGGGGTTAGGGGCCTACAGGGAGGGGTTAGGGGCCTACATGGAGGGGTTAGGGGCCTACAGGGAGGGGTTAGGGGCCTACAGGGAGGGGTTAGGGGCCTACATGGAAGGATTAGGGGCCTACATGGAGGGGTTAGGGGCCTACATGGAAGGGTTAGGGGCCTACATGGAGGGGTTAGGGGCCTACAGGGAGGGGTTAGGGTTAGGGGCCTACATGGAGAGGATAGGGGCCTACATGGAGGGGTTAGGGGCCTACATGGAGGGGTTAGGGTTAGGGGCCTACATGGAGGGGTTAGGGGCCTACATTGAGGGGTTAGGGGCCTACATGGAAGGGTTAGGGGCCTACAGGGAGGGGTTAGGGGCCTACATGGAGGGGTTAAGGGCCTACATGGAAGGGTTAGGGGCCTACATGGAGGTGTTAGGGGCCTACATGGAAGGGTTAGGGGCCTACATGGAGGGGTTAGGGGCCTACATGGAAGGGTTAGGGGCCTACAGGGAGGGGTTAGGGTGAGGGGCCTACATGGATGTGTTAGGGGCCTACATGGAGGGGTTAGGGGCCTACATGGAAGGGTTAGGGGCCTACAGGGAGGGGTTAGGGGCCTACACGGAGGGGTTAGTGTGAGGGACCTACATGGATGGGTTAGGGGCCTACATGGAGGGGTTAGGGGCCTACATGGAAGGGTTAGGGGCCTACATGGAGGGGTTAGGGTGAGGGGCCTACATGGATGGGTTAGGGGCCTACATGGAGGGGTTAGGGGCCTACATAGAAGGGTTAGGGGCCTACATGGAGGGGATAGGGGCCTACACGGAGGGGTTAGTGTGAGGGACCTACATGGATGGGTTAGGGGCCTACATGGAGGGGTTAGGGGCCTACATGGAAGGGTTAGGGGCCTACATGGAGGGGTTAGGGTGAGGGGCCTACATGGATGGGTTAGGGGCCTACATGGAGGGGTTAGGGGCCTACATAGAAGGGTTAGGGGCCTACATGGAGGGGATAGGGGCCTACATGGAGGGGTTAGGGGCCTATATGGAGGGGTTAGGGGCCTACATGGAGGAGTTAGGGGCCTACATGGAAGGGTTAGGGGCCTATATGGAGGGGTTAGGGGCCTACATGGAGGGGTTAGGGGCCTACAGGGAGAGGTTAGGGGCCTACATGGAAGTGTTAGGGGCCTACAGGGAGGGGTTAGGGGCCTACATGGAGGGGTTAGGGGCCTACATGGAGGGGTTAGGGGCCTACATGGAGGGGTTAGGGTGAGGGGCCTACATGGATGGGTTAGGGGCCTACAGGGATGGGTTAGGGGCCTACATGGAGGGGTTAGGGGCCTACATGGGGGGGTTAGGGGCCTACATGGAGTGGTTAGGGGCCTACATGGAGGGGTTAGGGGCCTACATGGAGGGGTTAGGGGCCTACATGGAGGGGTTAGGGGCCTACATGGAAGGGATAGGGGCCTACATGGAGGGGTTAGGGGCCTACATGGAAGGGTTAGGGGCCTACATGGAAGGGTTAGGGGCCTACAGGGAGGGGTTAGGGTGAGGGAACTACATGGATGTGTTAGGGGCCTACATGGAGGGGTTAGGGGCCTACATGGAAGGGTTAGGGGCCTACAGGGAGGGGTTAGGGGCCTACAGGGAGGGGTTAGGGTGAGGGACCTACATGGATGGGTTAGGGGCCTACATGGAGGGGTTAGGGGCCTACATGGAGGGGTTAGGGGCCTACATGGAAGGGTTAGGGGCCTACATGGAGGGGTTAGGGGCCTACATGGAGGGGTTAGGGGCCTATATGGAGGGGTTAGGGGCCTACATGGAGGGGTTAAGGGCCTACATGGAAGGGTTAGGGGCCTACATGGAGAGGATAGGGGCCTACATGGAGGGGTTAGGGGCCTACATGGAGGGGTTAGGGTTAGGGGCCTACATGGAGGGGTTAGGAGCCTACATGGAGGGGTTAGGGGCCTACATGGAAGGGTTAGGGGCCTACAGGGAGGGGTTAGGGGCCTACATGGAGGGGTTAAGGGCCTACATGGAAGGGTTAGGGGCCTACATGGAGGTGTTAGGGGCCTACATGGAAGGGTTAGGGGCCTACATGGAGGGGTTAGGGGCCTACATGGAAGGGTTAGGGGCCTACAGGGAGGGGTTAGGGTGAGGGGCCTACATGGATGTGTTAGGGGCCTACATGGAGGGGTTAGGGGCCTACATGGAAGGGTTAGGGGCCTACAGGGAGGGGTTAGGGGCCAACACGGAGGGGTTAGGGTGAGGGACCTACATGGATGGGTTAGGGGCCTACATGGAGGGGTTAGGGGCCTACATGGAAGGGTTAGGGGCCTACATGGAGGGGTTAGGGTGAGGGGCCTACATGGATGGGTTAGGGGCCTACATGGAGGGGTTAGGGGCCTACATGGAAGGGTTAGGGGCCTACATGGAGGGGTTAGGGGCCTACATGGAGGGGTTAGGGGCCTATATGGAGGGGTTAGGGGCCTACATGGAGGGGTTAGGGCCTACATGGAAGGGTTAGGGGCCTACATGGAGGGGTTAGGGGCCTACATGGAGGGGTTAGGGGCCTACAGGGAGAGGTTAGGGGCCTACATGGAAGGGTTAGGGGCCTATATGGAGTGGTTAGGGGCCTACATGGAGGGGTTAGGGGCCTACATGGAGGGGTTAGGGGCCTACATAGAGGGGTTAGGGTGAGGGGCCTACATGGATGGGTTAGGGGCCTACAGGGATGGGTTAGGGGCCTACATGGAGGGGTTAGGGGCCTACATGGAGGGGTTAGGGGCCTACATGGGGGGGTTAGGGGCCTACATGGAGTGGTTAGGGGCCTACATGGAGGGGTTAGGGTCCTACATGGAGGGGTTAGGGGCCTACATGGAGGGGTTAGGGGCCTACATGGAAGGGATAGGGGCCTACATGGAGGGGTTAGGGGCCTACATGGAAGGGTTAGGGGCCTACATGGAAGGGTTAGGGGCCTACAGGGAGGGGTTAGGGTGAGGGAACTACATGGATGTGTTAGGGGCCTACATGGAGGGGTTAGGGGCCTACATGGAAGGGTTAGGGGCCTACAGGGAGGGGTTAGGGGCCTACAGGGAGGGGTTAGGGTGAGGGACCTACATGGATGGGTTAGGGGCCTACATGGAGGGGTTAGGGGCCTACATGGAAGGGTTAGGGGCCTACAGGGAGGGGTTAGGGTGAGGGGCCTACATGGATGGGTTAGGGGCCTACATGGAGGGGTTAGGGGCCTACATGGAAGGGTTAGGGGCCTACATGGAGGGGTTAGGGGCCTACATGGAGGGGTTAGGGGCCTATATGGAGGGGTTAGGGGCCTACATGGAGGGGTTAGGGGCCTACATGGAAGGGTTAGGGGCCTACATGGAGGGGTTAGGGGCCTACAGGGGGGGTTAGGGGCCTACATGGAGTGGTTAGGGGCCTACATGGAGGGGTTAGGGTCCTACATGGAGGGGTTAGGGGCCTACATGGAGGGGTTAGGGGCCTACATGGAAGGGATAGGGGCCTACATGGAGGGGTTAGAGGCCTACATGGAAGGGTTATGGGCCTACATGGAAGGGTTAGGGGGCCTACACGGAGGGGTTAGGGTGAGGGAACTACATGGATGTGTTAGGGGCCTACATGGAGGGGTTAGGGGCCTACATGGAAGGGTTAGGGGCCTACAGGGAGAGGTTAGGGGCCTACATGGAAGGGTTAGGGGCCTATATGGAGTGGTTAGGGGCCTACATGGAGGGGTTAGGGGCCTACATGGAGGGGTTAGGGGCCTACATGGAGGGGTTAGGGTGAGGGGCCTACATGGATGGGTTAGGGGCCTACAGGGATGGGTTAGGGGCCTACATGGAGGGGTTAGGGGCCTACATGGAGGGGTTAGGGGCCTACATGGGGGGGTTAGGGGCCTACATGGAGAGGTTAGGGGCCTACATGGAGGGGTTAGGGTCCTACATGGAGGGGTTAGGGGCCTACATGGAGGGGTTAGGGGCCTACATGGAAGGGATAGGGGCCTACATGGAGGGGTTAGGGGCCTACATGGAAGGGTTAGGGGCCTACATGGAAGGGTTAGGGGCCTACAGGGAGGGGTTAGGGTGAGGGAACTACATGGATGTGTTAGGGGCCTACATGGAGGGGTTAGGGGCCTACATGGAAGGGTTAGGGGCCTACAGGGAGGGGTTAGGGGCCTACATGGAGGGGTTAGGGGCCTACAGGGAGGGGTTAGGGGCCTACAGGGAGGGGTTAGGGTGAGGGACCTACATGGATGGGTTAGGGGCCTACATGGAGGGGTTAGGGGCCTACATGGAAGGGTTAGGGGCCTACAGGGAGGGGTTAGGGTGAGGGGCCTACATGGATGGGTTAGGGGCCTACATGGAGGGGTTAGGGGCCTACATGGAGGGGTTAGGGTTAGGGGCCTACATGGAAGGGTTAGGGGCCTACATGGAGGGGTTAGGTTGAGGGGCCTACATGGATGGGTTAGGGGCCTACATGGAGGGGTTAGGGGCCTACATGGAGGGGTTAGGGGCCTACATGGAAGGGTTAGGGGCCTACATGGAGGGGTTAGGGGCCTACATGGAGGGGTAAGGGGCCTATATGGAGGGGTTAGGGGCCTACATGGAGGGGTTAGGGGCCTACGTGGAGGGGTTAGGGGCCTACATGGATGGGTTAGGGGCCTACAGGGATGGGTTAGGGGCCTACATGGAGGGGTTAGGGGCCTACATGGAGTGGTTAGGGGCCTACATGGGGGGGTTAGGGGCCTACATGGAGGGGTTAGAGGCCTACATGGAGGGGTTAGGGGCCTACATGGAGGGGTTAGGGGCCTAAATGGAGGGGTTAGGGGCCTACATGGAAGGGTTAGGGGCGTACAGGGAGAGGTTAGGGGCCTACATGGAGGGGTTAGGGGCCTACATGGAAGGGATAGGGGCCTACATGGAGGGGTTAGGGGCCTACATGGAAGGGTTAGGGGCCTACAGGGAGGGCTTAGGGTGAGGGGCCTACATGGATGGGTTAGGGGCCTACATGGAGGGGTTAGGGGCCTACATGGAAGGGTTAGGGGCCTACAGGGAGGGCTTAGGGTGAGGGGCCTACATGGATGGGTTAGGGGCCTACATGGAGGGGTTAGGGTGAGGGACCTACATGGATGGGTTAGGGGCCTACATGGAGGGGTTAGGGGCCTACATGGAAGGGTTAGGGGCCTACAGGGAGGGCTTAGGGTGAGGGGCCTACATGGATGGGTTAGGGGCCTACATGGAGGGGTTAGGGGCCTACATGGAGGGGTTAGGGTTAGGGGCCTACATGGAGGGGTTAGGGGCCTACATTGAGGGGTTAGGGTATATCAATGACGTCGCTCTTGCTGCTGGTGACTCTCAGATCCACCTCTACGCAGACGACACCATTTTGTATACATCTGGCCCTTCATTGGACACTGTGTTAACAAACCTCCAAACGAGCTTCAATGCCATACAACAATCCTTCAGTAGCCTCCAACTGCTCTTAAACACTAGTAAAACTAAATGCATGCTCTTCAACCGAACGCTGCTTGCACCCGCCCACCCGACTAGAATCATTACTCTCGACGGGTCTGACCTAGAGTATGTGGACAACTACAAATATCTAGGTGTCTGGTTAGACTGTAAACTCTCCTTCCAGACTCACATTAAGAATATCCAATCCAAAGTTAAATCTAGAATCGGTTTCCTATTTCGCAACAAAGCCTCCTTCACTCATGCTGCCAAACATGCCCTCGTAAAACTGACTATCCTACCGATCCTTGACTTCGGCGATGTCATTTACAAAATAGCCTCCAACACTCTACTCAGCAAATTGGATGTAGTCTATCACAGTGCCATCCGTTTTGTCTCCAAAGCCCCATATAATACCCACCACTGTGACCTGTACACTCTTGTTGGCTGGTCCTCACTACATATTCGTCGCCAAACCCACTGGCTCCAGGACATCTATAAATCACTGCTAGGCAAATCCCCGCCTTATCTTAGCTCATTGGTCACCATAGCAACACCCACCCGTAGTCTGCGCTCCAGCAGGTATATCTCACTGGTCATCCCCAAAGCCAACACCTCCTTTGGCCGCAATTCCTTCCAGTTCTCTGCTGCCAATGACTGGAACAAATTGCAAAAATCTCTGAAGCTGGAGACACTTATCTCCCTCACTAACTTTAAGCATCAGTTTTCAGAGCACCTTACCGACCACTGCACCTGTACACAGCCCATCGGAAATTAGCCCGCCCAACTACCTCATCCCTATATTGTTATTTATTTTGCTCATTTGTACCCCAGTATCTCTATTTGCACATCATCTCTTGCACATCTATCATTCCAGTGTTAATACTAATTGTAATTATTTTGCACTATAGCCTATTTATTGCCTTACCTCCATAACTTGCTACATTTGCACACACTGTATATATATGTATTTCTGTTGTATTTTTGACTTTGTTTTGTTTTACCCCATATGTAACTCTGTGTTGTTGTTTTTATCGCACTGCTTTGCTTTATCTTGACCAGGTCGCAGTTGTAAATGAAAACTTGTTCTCAACTGGTTTACCTGGTTAAATAAAGGTTAAATAAAAAATTAAAAATAAAAAGGGGCCTACATGGAAGGGTTAGGGGCCTACATGGAGGGGTTAGGGTTAGGGGCCTACATGGAGGGGTTAGGGGCCTACATGGAGGGTGTAGGGGCCTACATGGAGGTGTTAGGGGCCTACATGGAAGGGTTAGGGGCCTACATGGAGGGGTTAGGGGCCTACATGGAGGGGTTAGGGGCCTACAAGGAGGGGTTAGGGGCCTACAGGGAGGGGTTAGGGGCCTGCAGGGAGGGGTTAGGGGCCTACATGGAGGGGTTAGGGGCCTACAGGGAGGGGTTAGGGTTAGGGGCCTACATGGAGAGGTTAGGGGCCTACATGGAGGGGTTAGGGGCCTACATGGAGGGGTAAGGGTTAGGGGCCTACATGGTGGGGTTAGGGGCCTACATGGAGGGGTTAGGGGCCTACATGGAGGGGTTAGGGGCCTACATGGAAGGGTTAGGGGCCTACAGGGAGAGGTTAGGGGCGTACATGGAAGGGTTAGGGGCATACATGGAAGGGTTAGGGGCCTACAGGCAGGGGTTAGGGTGAGGGGCCTACATGGATGGGTTATGGGGCCTACATGGAGGGGTTAGGGGCCTACATGGAAGGGTTAGGGGCCTACAGGGAGGGGTTAGGGTGAGGGCCCTACATGGATGGGTTAGGGGCCTACATGGAGGGGTTAGGGGCCTACATGGAGGGGTTAGGGTTAGGGGCCTACATGTAGGGGTTAGGGGCCTACATGGAGGGGTTAGGGGCCTACATGGAAGGGTTAGGGGCCTACATGGAGGGGTTAGGGGCCTACATGGAGGGGTTAGGGTTAGGGGCCTACATGGAGGGGTTAGGGGCCTACATGGAGGGGTTAGGGTTAGGGGCCTACAGGGAGGGGTTAGGGTTAGGGGCCTACATGGAGGGGTTAGGGGCCTACAGGGAGGGGTTAGGGGCCTACATGGAGGGGTTAGGGTTAGGGGCCTACATGGAAGGGTTAGGGTTAGGGACCTACATGGAGGGGTTAGGGTTAGGGGCCTACATGGAGGGGTTAGGGGCCTACATGGAGGGGTTAGGGGCCTACATGGAAGGGTTAGGGGCCTACAGAGAGGGGTTAGGGTGAGGGGCCTACATGGATGGGTTAGGGGCCTACATGGAGGGGTTAGGGGCCTACATGGAGGGGTTAGGGTTAGGGGCCTACATGGAGGGGTTAGGGGCCTACGTGGAGGGGTTAGGAGCCTACATGGAAGGGTTAGGGGCCTACATGGAGTGGTTAGGGGCCTACATGGAGGGGTTAGGGTTAGGGGCCTACAGGGAGGGGTTAGGGTTAGGGGCCTACATGGAGGGGTTAGGGGCCTACAGGGAGGGGTTAGGGGCCTATATGGAGGGGTTAGGGTTAGGGGCCTACATGGAAGGGTTAGAGTTAGGGACCTACATGGAGGGGTTAGGGTTAGGGGCCTACATGGAGGGGTTAGGGACCTACAGGGAGGGGTTAGGGGCCTACATGGAGGGGTTAGGGTTAGGGGCCTACATGGAAGGGTTAGGGTTAGGGACCTACATGGAGGGGTTAGGGTGAGGGACCTACATGGATGGGTTAGGGGCCTACATGGAGGGGTTAGGGGCCTACATGGAAGGGTTAGGGGCCTTCAGGGAGGGGTTAGGGTGAGGGGCCTACATGGATGGGTTAGGGGCCTACATGGAGGGGTTAGGGGCTACATGGAGGGGTTAGGGGCCTACATGGAAGGGTTAGGGGCCTACATGGAGAGGTTAGGGGCCTACATGGATGGGTTAGGGGCCTACATGGAGGGGTTAGGGGCCTACATGGAGGGGTTAGGGGCCTACATGGAAGGGTTAGGGGCCTACATGGAGGGGTTAGGGGCCTACATGGAGGGGTTAGGGGCCTACAGGGAGAGGTTAGGGGCCTACATTGAAGGGTTAGGGGCCTACATGGAGGGGTTAGGGGCCTACTTGGAGGGGTTAGGGGCCTAAATGGAGGGGTTAGGGTGAGGAACCTACATGGATGGGTTAGGGGCCTACATGGAGGGGTTAGTGGCCTACATGGAGGGGTTAGTGGCCTACATGGTGGGGTTAGGGGCCTACATGGAAGGGTTAGGGGCGTAGAGGGAGAGGTTAGGGGCCTACATGGAGGGGTTAGGGGCCTACATGGAAGGGTTAGGGGCCTACAGGGAGGGGTTAGGGGCCTACATGGAAGGGTTAGGGGCCTACATGGAAGGGTTAGGGGCCTACAGGGAGGGGTTAGGGTGAGGGGCCAACATTGATGTGTTAGGGGCCTACATGGAGGGGTTAGGGGCCTACATGGAAGGGTTAGGGGCCTACATGGAAGGGTTAGGGGCCTACAGGGAGGGGTTAGGGTGAGGGGCCAACATTGATGTGTTAGGGGCCTACATGGAGGGGTTAGGGGCCTACATGGAAGGGTTAGGGGCCTACAGGGAGGGGTTAGGGTGAGGGCCCTACATGGATGGGTTAGGGGCCTACATGGAGGGGTTAGGGGCCTACATGGAGGGGTTAGGGTTAGGGGCCTACATGTAGGGGTTAGGGGCCTACATGGAGGGGTTAGGGGCCTACATGGAAGGGTTAGGGGCCTACATGGAGGGGTTAGGGGCCTACATGGAGGGGTTAGGGTTAGGGGCCTACATGGAGGGGTTAGGGGCCTACATGGAGGGGTTAGGGTTAGGGGCCTACAGGGAGGGGTTAGGGTTAGGGGCCTACATGGAGGGGTTAGGGGCCTACAGGGAGGGGTTAGGGGCCTACATGGAGGGGTTAGGGTTAGGGGCCTACATGGAAGGGTTAGGGTTAGGGACCTACATGGAGGGGTTAGGGTTAGGGGCCTACATGGAGGGGTTAGGGGCCTACATGGAGGGGTTAGGGGCCTACATGGAAGGGTTAGGGGCCTACAGAGAGGGGTTAGGGTGAGGGGCCTACATGGATGGGTTAGGGGCCTACATGGAGGGGTTAGGGGCCTACATGGAGGGGTTAGGGTTAGGGGCCTACATGGAGGGGTTAGGGGCCTACGTGGAGGGGTTAGGAGCCTACATGGAAGGGTTAGGGGCCTACATGGAGTGGTTAGGGGCCTACATGGAGGGGTTAGGGTTAGGGGCCTACAGGGAGGGGTTAGGGTTAGGGGCCTACATGGAGGGGTTAGGGGCCTACAGGGAGGGGTTAGGGGCCTATATGGAGGGGTTAGGGTTAGGGGCCTACATGGAAGGGTTAGAGTTAGGGACCTACATGGAGGGGTTAGGGTTAGGGGCCTACATGGAGGGGTTAGGGACCTACAGGGAGGGGTTAGGGGCCTACATGGAGGGGTTAGGGTTAGGGGCCTACATGGAAGGGTTAGGGTTAGGGACCTACATGGAGGGGTTAGGGTGAGGGACCTACATGGATGGGTTAGGGGCCTACATGGAGGGGTTAGGGGCCTACATGGAAGGGTTAGGGGCCTTCAGGGAGGGGTTAGGGTGAGGGGCCTACATGGATGGGTTAGGGGCCTACATGGAGGGGTTAGGGGCTACATGGAGGGGTTAGGGGCCTACATGGAAGGGTTAGGGGCCTACATGGAGAGGTTAGGGGCCTACATGGATGGGTTAGGGGCCTACATGGAGGGGTTAGGGGCCTACATGGAGGGGTTAGGGGCCTACATGGAAGGGTTAGGGGCCTACATGGAGGGGTTAGGGGCCTACATGGAGGGGTTAGGGGCCTACAGGGAGAGGTTAGGGGCCTACATTGAAGGGTTAGGGGCCTACATGGAGGGGTTAGGGGCCTACTTGGAGGGGTTAGGGGCCTAAATGGAGGGGTTAGGGTGAGGAACCTACATGGATGGGTTAGGGGCCTACATGGAGGGGTTAGTGGCCTACATGGAGGGGTTAGTGGCCTACATGGTGGGGTTAGGGGCCTACATGGAAGGGTTAGGGGCGTAGAGGGAGAGGTTAGGGGCCTACATGGAGGGGTTAGGGGCCTACATGGAAGGGTTAGGGGCCTACAGGGAGGGGTTAGGGGCCTACATGGAAGGGTTAGGGGCCTACATGGAAGGGTTAGGGGCCTACAGGGAGGGGTTAGGGTGAGGGGCCAACATTGATGTGTTAGGGGCCTACATGGAGGGGTTAGGGGCCTACATGGAAGGGTTAGGGGCCTACAGGGAGGGGTTAGGGGCCTACAGGGAGGGGTTAGGGTGAGGGACCTACATGAATGGGTTAGGGGCCTACATGGAGGGGTTAGGGGCCTACATGGAGGGGTTAGGGTTAGGGGCCTACATGGAGGGGTTAGGGGCCTACATTGAGGGGTTAGGGGCCTACATGGAGGGGTTAGGGGCCTACATGGAAGGGTTAGGGGCCTACATGGAGGGGTTAGGGGCCTACACGGAGGGGTTAGGGGCCTACAGGGAGGGGTTAGGGGCCTACAGGGAGGGGTTAGGGGCCTACAGGGAGGGGTTAGGGGCCTACATGAAAGGGTTAGGGGCCTACATGGAGGGGTTAGGGGCCTACATGGAAGGGTTAGGGGCCTACATGGAGGGGTTAGGGTTATGGGCCTACATGGAGGGGTTAGGGGCCTACATGGAGGGGTTAGGGTCCTACGTGGAGGGGTTAGGGGCCTACATGGAAGGGTTAGGGGCCTACATGGAGGGGTTAGGGGCCTACATGGAAGGGTTAGGGGCCTACAGGGAGGGGTTAGGGGCCTACAGGGAGGGGTTAGGGTTAGGGGCCTACATGGAGAGGTTAGAGGCCTACATGGAGGGGTTAGTGGCCTACATGGAGGGCTTAGGGTTAGGGGCCTACATGGAGGGGTTAGGGGCCTACATGGAGGGGTTAGGGGCCTACATGGAGGGGTTAGGGGCCTACATGGAAGGGTTAGGGGCCTACAGGGAGAGGTTAGGGGCCTACATGGAAGGGTTAGGGGCCTACAGGGAGGGGTTAGGGTGAGGGGCCTACATGGATGGGTTATGGGGCCTACATGGAGGGATTAGGGGCCTACATGGAAGGGTTAGGGGACTACAGGGAGGGGTTAGGGTGAGGGGCGTACATGGATGGGTTAGGGGCCTACATGGAGGGGTTAGGGGCCTACATGGAGGGGTTAGGGTTAGGGGCCTACATGGAGGTGTTAGGGGCCTACATGGAGGGGTTAGGGGCCTACATGGAAGGGTTAGGGGCCTACATGAAGGGGTTAGGGGCCTACATGGAGGGGTTAGGGTTATGGGCCTACATGGAGGGGTTAGGGGCCTACAGGGAGGGGTTAGGGGCCTACATGGAGGGGTTAGGGGCCTACATGGAGGGGTTAGGGGCCTACATGGAGGGGTTAAGGGCCTACAGGGAAGGGTTAGGTGCCTACAGGGAAGCATCATGCTTGGGTGAATGCCTTGCACTGACAATGACTGAATCTCTAACCACCCGAACTGTGACTGACTGACTTAGTTATAGGATCTAATATTTATATTGGGACAATTTACCATTTTGAGAAACATCTAACATGGTCCAAGCACACCAAGACAGCCGTGAAGAGGGCATGACAAAACCTATTCCCCCTAAGGAGACTGAAAAGATTTGGCATGGGTTCTCAGATCCTCAAAAGGTTCTACAGCTGCACCATTGAGAGCATCCTGACTGGTTGCATCACTGCCTGGTTTGGCAACTGCTCAGCCTCCGACCGCAAGGCACTACAGAGAGTAGTGCGTACGGCCCAGTACATCACTGGGGCCAAGCTTCCTGCCATCCAGGACCTCTATACCAGGCGGTGTCAGAGGAAGGCCCTAAAAATTGTCAAAGACTTCAGCCACCCTAGTCATAGAGTGTTCTCTCTGCTACTGCACAGCAAGCGGTACCAGAGCGCCAAGTCTAGGTCCAAGAGGCTTCTAAACAGCTTCTACCCCCAAGCCATAAGACTCCTGAACATCTAATCAAATGGCTACCCAGACTATTTGCATTGCCCCCCCACCCCTCTTTTACGCTGCTGCTACTCTGTTTATTATTTATGCATAGTAACTTTAACTCTACCCACATGTACATATTACCTCAATTACCTTGACTAACCGGTGCCCCCGCACATTGACTCGGTACCGGTACCCCCTGTATATAGCCTCGCTATTGTTATTTTTACTGCTGCTCTTTAATTATTTGTTACTTTTATTTCGTATTATTTTATACTGTCTTTTTTTGTGATTTCTTTTGGTATTCTTTCTTAAAACTGCATTATTGGTTAAGGGCTTGTAAGTAAGCATTTCACTGTAAGGTGAATGTGGCAAATACAATTTGATTTGATCACAATTGGCAAATGTTCATGTATTTATAATATATCTACTCACATTAGAAATGAGCTGCAATGCTCCCAGATTGCAATCACTTTATGCTACCATATTTCCTTAGAGTGCGGAGTGACCGCTCAGTGCACAGTAGCACAGTAGCCTAATTTTCTAATGCATATTATTTGTCCAGTACTTGTTGTGAATGCGCCCTCTAGTGGGCTACTGCACATGACGTCACACGTTTCCTATCACATGACAGCCTAGAGAAAAAGAAAACAGGAAATATTTTAGCCAGCCCTTTCTCATTGGTAAGTTTTACACCAAATACAGTGTGTATACATTTTGATCACACTATTACCAACAGTGACTTATAAAATAGTAAATTACACTACAACTCATCTTATTTTTGTTGTTGTTGAAAACCTTGCAATTGTGGCAGTGGCTCGCCACTTTTCTAACCAAGCTATCTATCTAGGTACTCTTGTATAGCCAGCAATGGAGTTGTGCAAGCAGCCTGTCCAGGCAGTAAAGCAACCCCCTCGTATAGCAATGCAATTTGAAAAAGTAAATGAATAGTTATTATGCTTTTGTAGCCTCTCTCTATTAGCTGCAATGTTTATGAGTTTACTTGAACATGAGCGTGTAACCCAATCACCGTTGTGTGTCATGTTGCATCGACAGGGGGAGAGAAAGATGGGGTCAGCTGTCGAGAGGACGGATGAACATGTCCGAGAATACTTGATATATCGCGGCTTCACCAGCGCACGGAAGCACCTAGACTCGGATATCAAAGCAGACAAGGACAAAGGTTTCCGGGTATGAAAGAACAGTGCATTAAAGGCAAAAACTGTGATGATGATGCATTTTTTCCATCATTTGATTAATGTGGTACATGTATGTGTACTTCTCTCTTTTTTGTTGTTGTTGTTGCTGGGTTCGTATCCCAAGTAAAGCCTGTATGTTCTCACAGAAACAGTTCTTATTGTTTTGCTGAACTGTCCTTTTAGGTGGACAAGATCATTGACCAGCTTCAGCTGTTCATCCATAACTTTGACCTGAATGGCCTGAAGGACTACTGGGGCTATCTGGACCGGAGACTGTTCTGTAGGCTAGAAGACGTCTACAGACCCACAGTCACCAAGCTACGGACCAGTCTCTTCAGATACTACGTTGTTTACGCTTTACAGGTGCATTTAGACTTCTGTTGTTGTTGTTGTTGTCCTTTTTATCTTGTTAATCAGACATATTATGTGTGAATGTGGATAGCCCAATGTTGTTGACTGATTAATGATATACAGCATAGCCTCTCTCTCTCTCCCTCCCTCCCTCCCAGTTAAAGAACCAAGAGAAGACCCAGGAGTTTTTCCAGCGTCAGGCTCAGGAGCTGCAGGGCCAGTCGGAGTGGCGTGATTGGTTCATCCTGCCGTTTATCCCCGCCCCCGAGCAGAACCCCGTCTTCTCGCCGTACTTCTCCCGTCAGTGGTCTGACACCTTCCTGGTCTCACTGCACAACTTCCTCTCTGTGCTGTTCCAGTGCATGCATATCCTTTTGTTCTGGGCAAGACTATAGACACACTACGGGGGTGTATTCATTACACAGATTATGTTGCAAAATCTTTCTTGAATGTTTTGCAACTATTTTGGACTAATGATTACACCCCTGATACACTTCAGAAACACTAGGTCACAAGGTCGTAGTCATTAAGCACCTAACGGTTTAAAACGGACAAACAGGGTGGGACTTCATGGGCTACCTGGAAACACTAATGTACATGTTTTGTTGCACAATGTTTTAAACCGTTTTCTGTTGTGTGCCCTAATGAATATGAACTAGAGCAGTGTTTCCCAACCCTGGTCCTCGAGTACCCCCAACAGTACACATTTTTTGTTGTAGCCCTGGACAAACAAACCTCATTCAGCTCTTTGAGGGCTTGATGATTAGTTGACGAGTTGAATCGGGTGTGGTTGTCCAGGGTTACAATAATAATGTGTACTTTTGGGGGTACTGGAGGACCAGGTTTGGGAAACACTGAACTAGAGGAATACCTGGTCAATAAGCAACGACATTTCCAACCTAGCTCTGCGCCTCAGTTTGTGTCAACATAATACCATAGGCACTATGCTGACAATAGAACTACTAGTAATAGGAACATGTAATAGTTTCAAAACAAGAAAAATAAAGCAAATGGCAACTAAACAATGTCCATGGAAATACAGCCTATGTGCATACTGGCGTTTCCTAGTGGTTCCTTCAACCGATGTGCATAATGGCGTTTCCTAGTGGTTCCTTCAACCTATGTGCATACTGGCGTTTCCTAGTGGATCCTTCAACCTATGTGCATACTGGTGTTTCCTCGTGGTTCCTTCAACCTATGTGCATACTGGTGTTTCCTCGTGGTTCCTTGACAGCTAACCACCCCAGCCTGCGCTCCTCAGCTTTGACTCTGAAGTCCAGAGGACCACTGGTCTACAGGAGGAGAATGATCAGCTCAGACACGTGGTAAGTTTGTCTCACACACAAACACACTGTCTTTCAGTCACCACCTAGGAAAGACGTGGTGTCTTCTCTTCTCCACAGGTTGTTGCTGTAAAATATTATAGTTCTCAGCTTAATGTCATTATCAGGGTTGCTACGGCCCCCATGAGGAAGTATCGAAAGGTTTAAGGATGGCAGCTAACGTTCTCTCTCTCTTCTCATCTTTCTCTCTGTCTCTCTCTTCCCATCTCTGCCTCCAGCTATTTTCCCTGCAGGGAGAGGCTAAACCCAAGAAGGAGGAAGAGATGCTGCATCACAAACTCCCCCCTTACGTACAAAACATGGACCGACTTGGAGACACTGAGCTGTGAGGACTGACTTTGACATTGGATTGATCCACTTTTGGGTCGAGGGGGGGGTTTTGGTGAAAGTTTTAATAATGATTGTACAACATAGTTATTAGGGGTTCAAGCCAGCGAAGCTGGGTGAAACCCTATTGTATTTGTTGGCGTTCATTATTATTATTATTTGGGTTCTTCCATACATTTTGTTAAAACCAAGAAGGTAAAGGGCCAAGGGCCACACCCTGTCATGTGATGCCATGCCAATTGGCCACATGGTGGCGCTATAACAAGCGATTGAAAATGCAAACTTTGAAAGGTCATGCCCCTCACCCCGTGTGAGCTAGAGTCATTAAATGTTCTTCGTAGGTCCCTCTCCTCACAAGGAACAAATTTGCCTCAAGGGCACTTAAGGTCCGCCATGATGAATTTTCCTCCATTTTGAATTTTGTGAAAAACACTTAAAACGCTACTCCTCTAGCACCGAATGACCGATCTGCACAAAACTTGATAGATGGCATCTATGGCCAAGCTCTCACCAATTATGTTTTTCCAATAAACATTCACGTGGGTGTGGTCTGCATATAACTCCGACATGAATATTCGTATTGTAACAAAACTTGAGTACACGTGTTCCAAACACTGTCAAGACTCAACACATCTATGCACATTCAGACCGACCACACGGTGGCGCTATAACCGGCACATGTTTATATCTCTTGATCTGTTTGAAATTTGGCGCACCTGCTCAGGGATATGAGTCTAGCTAAGCTGTGAAGTATGGTTCCGTTTGGCCGCATTGTGGCACTGTTGGACAGGGAAAATCATTCATGCATGCTCATTGGCTCATAGAGGCCATATTGTTTGAGCAAGAGCCTGGATATCAAATTTGGTGCCGATCGGTCCAGCGGTTCTGTAGAAGAAGAAGTTTGAAAGTCGTCAACATAATAAAAAAATGGTCAAATACATTAAAAGCGTATTGCATGATCTGTTTGATTTGAAGTTCTGATCATTAGCAAGCGTGGGTAGGAGTACAAAAGTAGCTCATCCTGGGGCAATGTTTCCAACTTGACCGGATGGTGGCAAAGTTGGCCCACAGCTTGAACCCCGGCATTGCTGCTTGCAGCTATACTTTAGTTTGTGTTTCTCTCCACTTCATATGATACTGTAGATGGACTATCACTACATGTACTATTTAACTAACTTATTGTTAATGTTAATATCATATTTATACTGTTTTAACTTGTGTTTTTATGTTTTAGGACGATGAATAAACTATTAATCATGATTGAAATGTTCAGTTGTTCTGTCTTTTATTATATATATATATATATATATATATATATATATATATATATATATATATATTTATTATTAAAAAAAATAGTGCTTTTTTAAAAATGTTTTATTTGGAGGTAGATCAGCTTAATATTGCAGATAGATTGTATCTTCCATCAATGTAATTGTCTGCATCACTTCCAATCCCCCATGTTTTATACATATATATATACTCCCCTTTATTACTTTTCAACCCGCCATCCTTTCCCTACTTGGGGTAAATTAGTGAACAACAATGCCCAGGCCTCTACTTCCAGCCTATACTTACTATCTACACCTTATGGACACAGTCAATTTTACAATAATTATATTTTATTTGTTTTTGCTCCTGAACTACTTCTACTCTCAACCTCTCCGATCATTTTCAATAAACAATTAATCATGATTTGATTTGTTCAGTTGTTCTGTCTTAATTTGCCCGAGGCAGGGATGCACAGCTCCTTCAAGGAGGTCTGCGTCCCAATTCTCCACACTTTTCCCCAAGTGTGCACTCACACACTTCCCGTCAGCCTAACACTTACACCAATCCAATGCTTTTAAATCCATGACAGGGAGTGTGCAAGTGGACTTTTTGGGAGAAGGATGGAGAATTGGGACAGAGTCGGTGTCTGCTTTAGTGGAGCTCTGGTCCTCAAGGGATTGAGCTGTGCGCTCCTGGGTTTGTACTTGGTTTCATTTGAGGACACATTACCGCACACAGAGTAACCACAACACAGTTGTCTGAGGACATTTCAAGCTAATCTGAGAAGTTTGATTTGTTACATCCTGCAAACGTAGGACACACCTACACCATTTGTAAGAGACTCATTGCAAACTAAATATGAAGGGTCTTCAAATAAAGAATCCAATATCTTTTTAATTGAGCGTTCCTCTACCACATTCTCAGTGAGCGTTCCTCCACCACATTCTCAGTGAGCGTTCCTCCACCACATTCTCATTGAGCGTTCCTCCACCACATTCTCATTGAGCGTTCCTCCACCACATTCTCATTGAGCGTTCCTCCACCACATTCTTATTGAGCGTTCCTGCACCACATTCTCATTGAGCGTTCCTCCACCATATTCTCAGTGAGCGTCCCTCCACCACATTCTCATTGAGCGTTCCTCCACCACATTCTCATTGAGCGTTCCTCCACCACATTCTCATTGAGCATTCCTCCACCACATTCTCATTGAGCATTCCTCCACCACATTCTCATTGAGCGTTCCTCCACCACATTCTCATTGAGCGTTCCTCCACCACATTCTCATTGAGCGTTCCTCCACCACAGTCTCATTGAGCGTTCCAACACCACATTCTCATTGAGCGTTCCTCCACCACATTCTCATTGAGCGTTCCTCCACCACATTCTCATTGAGCGTTCCTCCACCACATTCTCATTGAGCGTTCCTCCACCACATTCTCAGTGAGCGTTCCTCCACCACATTCTCATTGAGTGTTCCTCCACCACATTCTCATTGAGCGTTCCTCCACCACATTCTCATTGAGCGTTCCTCCACCACATTCTTATTGAGCATTCCTCCACCACATTCTCAGTGAGCGTTCCTCCACCACATTCTCACTGAGCGTTCCTCCACCACATTCTCACTGAGCGTTCCTCCACCACATTCTCATTGAGCGTTCCTCCACCACATTCTCACTGAGCGTTCCTCCACCACATTCTCACTGAGCGTTCCTCCACCACATTCTCATTGAGCGTTCCTCCACCACATTCTCACTGAGCGTTCCTCCACCACATTCTCATTGAGCGTTCCTCCACCACATTCTCACTGAGCGTTCCTCCACCACATTCTTATTGAGCGTTCCTCCACCACATTCTCAGAGCATGTTTACTATTAGCACACAACATCACATGGTCTCAGAGAGATAATGGAGTTATCCTTATGAGTGAGTGGGCTTGCACACAGAAGAATAGCCTCAGTGTGGTGGTGTTGTGAGGAGATACAGTAGCATGACTTTACCTAAAACAGCTAAGCTATGTTCCATATTTTCACTGGGGTTCAGCAGGCACTGAAACCAAGGAGCAAAGACCAAGGAGAGTATCTTCATTTAAAACAATACAATATGTTTTTCTCCATACAGAGACCTGGTGACGAGCCAGCGTAATGCCGCCCTCACCACCACCCCCTCCAGGAATTGATTCTCTACAGGCCAGACGGCCACCTGGCAAGACGCCTCAAGGAGCACTTCCTGGGTACTCTCCAACACAGGCCTCTCTAGGACGCAAGGACACCACACCCAATCAAGTGAGACCATATGTTCCTCAGGAAATTAGGACGTTTTAGGAAGCGCTTGTTTTTCTGGGTATTGGGCGCATCCCCTGAGACTGAGTTTGTATCCCAAATGAGGATATCCCAAAGGGCTCTGGTCAAAAGTAGTGCACTGCCTTTTGGGACAGCCTGAGAGTCTGTGTTTTCAGGGGCTACATGTTTTTTGGGAAAATTCCTCAACTTTCATTACAGTTATAGATAACTGTTACTCAACTTTCACTACAGTTATAGATAACTGTTATTCTACTCAACTTTCACTACAGTTATAGATAACTGTTATTCTACTCAACTTTCACTACAGTTATAGATAACTGTTATTCTACTCAACCTTCACTACAGTTATAGATAACTGTTACTCTACTCAACTTTCACTACAGTTTTAGATAAATGTTACTTTACTCAAGTGGCTTTAAACTTATCCCTTACCTGCTCTGTTTTCACAAATGATTTCACAACAAGCATATATAAAACTAATTTTCTTAAAAGACAATCTAAGATATCTATACAGTGCCTTCGCAAAGTATTCAGACCCCTTGACTTTTTCCACATTTTGTTTCGTTACAGCCTTATTCTAAAATGGATTCAATAGTTTTTTTCTCCCTCATCAATCTACACACAATACCCCATAATGACAAAGCAAAAACAGGTTTTTAGAAATGCCTGCTAATTTATATATAAATATCACATTTACATAAGTATTCAGACCCTTTACTAAGTACTTTGTTGAAGCCTCCAAAGACCCCAAAGACCCAGTACCAGCCTCCAAAGACCGCAAGGACCCAGTACCAGCCTCCAAAGACCGCAAGGACCCAGTACCAGCCTCCAAAGACCGCAAGGACCCAGTACCAGCCTCCAAGGACCCAGTACCAGCCTCCAAAGACCCCAAAGACCCAGTACCAGCCTCCAAAGACCCAGTACCAGCCTCCAAGGACCCCAAAGACCCAGTACCAGCCTCCAAGGACTCCAAGGACCCAGTACCAGCCTCCAAGGACTCCAAGGACCCAGTACCAGCCTCCAAGGACCAGGTACCAGCCTCCAAAGACCCAGTACCAGCCTCCAAGGACCCCAAAGACCCAGTACCAGCCTCCAAGGACCCCAAGGACCCAGTAACAGACTCCAAAGACCCAGTACCAGCCTCCAAGGACCCCAAGGACCCAGTACCAGCCTCCAAAGACCCAGTACCAGCCTCCAAGGACCCCAAGGACCCAGTACCAGCCTCCAAGGACCCCAAGGACCCGGTACCAGCCTCCAAGGACCCCACGGACCCAGTACCAGCCTCCAAGGACCCAGTACCAGCCTCCAAGGACCCAGTACCAGCCTCCAAGGACCCAGTACCAGCCTCCAATGACTCCAAGGACCCAGTACCAGCCTCCAAGGACCCCAAGGACCCAGTACCAGCCTCCAAGGACCCCAAGGACCCAGTACCAGCCTCCAAGGACCCAGTACCAGCCTCCAAGGACCCAGTACCAGCCTCCAAGGACCCAGTACCAGCCTCCAAGGACCCAGTACCAGCCTCCAAGGACCCCAAGGACCCAGTACCAGCCTCCAAGGACCCAGTACCAGCCTCCAAGGACCCCAAGGACCCAGCACCAGCCTCCAAAGACCCCAAGGATCCAGTACCAGCCTCCAAGGACTCCAAGGACCCAGTACCAGCCTCCAAGGACCCAGTACCAGCCTCCAAGGACCAGGTACCAGCCTCCAAAGACCCAGTACCAGCCTCCAAGGACCCCAAGGACCCAGTACCAGCCTCCAAGGACCCCACGGACCCAGTACCAGCCTCCAAGGACCCAGTACCAGCCTCCAAGGACCCAGTACCAGCCTCCAATGACCCAGTACCAGCCTCCAATGACTGCAAGGACCCAGTACCAGCCTCCAAGGACCCCAAGGACCCAGTACCAGCCTCCAAGGACCCCAAGGACCCAGTACCAGCCTCCAAGGACCCAGTACCAGCCTCCAAGGACCCAGTACCAGCCTCCAAGGACCCAGTACCAGCCTCCAAGGACCCAGTACCAGCCTCCAAGGACCCCAAGGACCCAGTACCAGCCTCCAAGGACCCAGTACCAGCCTCCAAGGACCCCAAGGATCCAGTACCAGCCTCCAAGGACTCCAAGGACCCAGTACCAGCCTCCAAGGACTCCAAGGACCCAGTACCAGCCTCCAAGGACCAGGTACCAGCCTCCAAAGACCCAGTACCAGCCTCCAAGGACCCCAAGGACCCAGTACCAGCCTCCAAGGACCCCAAGGACCCAGTACCAGACTCCAAAGACCCAGTACCAGCCTCCAAGGACCCCAAGGACCCAGTACCAGCCTCCAAAGACCCCAAGGACCCAGTACCAGCCTCCAAGGACCCCAAGGACCCGGTACCAGCCTCCAAGGACCCCACGGACCCAGTACCAGCCTCCAAGGACCAGGTACCAGCCTCCAAGGACCCAGTACCAGCCTCCAAGGACTCCAAGGACCCAGTACCAGACTCCAAGGACCCCAAGGACCCAGTACCAGACTCCAAGGACCCCAAGCCGGTGTCTAGCACTGGGGGAACCAGTGAGAAGGCTGGGTCCACCTCCCACTCCAGACAGAGACGATACCAGGACCACGAGAAGGAGAGGAAGGAGCTGTTCTCCAAAGCTCAAACTCAGGTTTCACCTCCCTACTGTGTTACTAAAGGATGTGGTGGACTACACACTGTACATGGTCTCAGACCTTCTGTAGCACATCTCATGGGTTGTGTGGAGGGTTTCCAGACACTATTAGTGCAAGGCTAAATCAAATGTGTATTAGTGCAAGGCTAAATCAAATGTGTATTAGTGCAAGGCTAAATCAAATGTGTATTACTGCAAGGCTAAATCAAATGTGTATTAGTGCAAGGCTAAATCAAATGTATATTATTGTAAGGCTAAATCAAATGTGTATTTTTTGCATGTAATAAAGCACTCGGTAGCAGCATTATACTGTATACAGTCAGGTCAAACATTATTGGCACCCTTGATAAAGATCAGCAAAAAATACTTCATAAAATAAATAATACAAATACTGAGCTGTATTGTATTCTCCCAAAAATTGGGAAATTATATTATTTTATTCTAATACAATTGCTCAGAGAAATATATTTTGTTTAACAGGTGATACTTTTTTTTTCTCAAAACGATAGGGGTCAAAATTATTGGCACCCCTGTTTTCAATACCTCACCTTGTGAGGATAACGGCACTGAGACTTTTTCTAGAATGTTTTATGAGTTGGAGAACACTCTGGAAGGAATCTTAGACCTTTCCTCCATACAGAATCCTTCAAATCCTTGATATCCTTCGTCTGCCCACTGGGCAAACACTTGTTGAATCAACGTTGTTTCTACATACTGTAATTTCAATAAAACTAAGTTGAACCAACGTGGAATAAACGTTGAATTGACATCTGTGCCCAGTGGGTGCCCTCTTAAATTCAAACTACCATTGCAAAATGTAGATTTTTTTGTGGTCAATTAACCATTTTCATGTGCTTGGGGTCATTGTCTTACTGGAAGATTCACTTGCGGCCAGGTTTATGCCTCTTGGCAGAGGCAAACATGTTTTTTGCTAAAGTGTCCTGATACTGGGTAAAGTTCATGATGCTGTTGACCTTAACAAGGGCCCCAGCACCAGTTGAAGCAAAATAGCTCAATAACATCAAAGATCCACCAGAGTATTTTACAGTAAGTATGGGGTTATTTACTTTTTTGCCAAGAGGCATAAACTTGGCCGCAAGTAGATCTTCCAGCAAGACAAGGATCTTCCATCAAAATCCACAAGGAAATCGTTAATTGACCACAAAATCAACATTTTGCAATGGCCATCTCAGTCTCTGGACTTAAACCCTGTTGAAAACCTGTGGTTTGGGTTTGAATTGCTGATAAGAGCAGACAAAGGATATCAAGGATCTGAAGGATTCTGTATGGAGGAAAGGTCTAAGATTCCTTCCAGAGTGTTCTCCAACTCATAAAACATTCTAGAAAAAGACTCAGTGCCGTTATCCTCACAAGGTGAGGTATTGAAAACAGGGGTGCCAATAATTTTGACCCCTATCGTTTTGAGAAAAAAAGTTTTACTTGTTAAACAAAATCTCTTTCTCTGAGCAATTGTATTAGTATAAAATAATATAATTTGTACAAAATTGGAGCATACAATATAGCTCCGTATTTGTATTGTTTAATTTTTTACTCATCTTTATCAAGGGTGCCAATAATTTTGGACCTGGCTGTATATTGTGTGCAGACCTATTCTTTCTGTATTACGTATTTTTGCCCTGCACCAGTTTTCGAAACTTGGGAGAGGATGTGCATGTCACCTTCTCATGCTTTCTTGCAGTTGCCTGAGGAAAGTGGGGACCCAGAGCCCCATCCTGAGGGGGGGCCTGATAGAGCCTTCTTCCCCCAGCCAGACACTGGTCAGCGGGGAGGGTGTTGGGGGTACAGGGGGGCTGGGGGTAGGACAGCACTAACTACTTCCTTTGTCTTCTCTATCTTTTTGGGACACAAGGCCACTATGACACTCCCTCCACTTCTTCCTGTCCTTGATAATAATAATAATATGCCATTTAGCAGACGCTTTTATCCAAATCTTTACGTATGGGTGGTCCCGGGGATCGAACCCACTACCCTGGCGTTACAAGCGCCATGCTCTACCAATTGAGCTACAGAGGACCACATGTTGTGCCTCGCTCCAAGAAAATATTATTTTGTCCAGCACCAGTTGGAGTTGAACTCATTAGCTATCTACAGTAGCTCTTGTAATCATTCTAAACACTAGCATGGAAATGGAGATACACTTCATGTCCAGCTCCATCATGTATATCCACCTCTCTGTCCGGTCCCAGGGTGGACTGCTCAGAGAGGAGAGTAGCCAGTTTGGACGTGGACTGGGTCATCAAGGTGTGGTCCTTCAACCACATCATGCAGACCAAGGCCACCATCATGTCCAAGTCCCCTCTGCTGTCTCTGGAGTGGGTCACCAAGCCTGACAGACTGGTATGACCTTTGACCTCAACACAGCTTCTCTAACCCTAACCCTCCCTCTGCTGTCTCTGGAGTGGGTCACCAAGCCTGACAGACTGGTATGACCTCTGACCTCAACACAGCTTCCCTAACCCTAACCCTCCCTCTGCTGTTCCTGAAGTGGGCCACAGACAGTAAGACATTTGGCCTAGCTTCTCAGGGTCTTGACTAGTGTTCATAAGGGCATGAAGTGGAAAAACGTTGTAAAATGTTTCGCAACCGAAAATGAAAATGACAGTTTCTTATTGGCGAAGTTCAGGTAGTCCCTCCCTGTTTCAGTCTGTTTTCTTCCATTGGGTGCCTAATGAACACAGCCCAGGGCTGAGGTAGTTCTGTGAGTGTTTCAGCGGTGGAGAACGGGGAACCCCATCAGTAATACTGTCTTTGGTCTTGTGTCCTTATAGCTGTTAGTGGGCAGTGGTGTGGGTACAGTGAGGCTGTACGACACTGACGCTAAGAAGAACCTTTATGAGATGGCCATAGATGATACCCGTCCACGGTAAACTGAGTCCCATCAGGGTGATCTTATCCACGGTAAACTGAGTCCTAGCAGGGTGATCTTGGTATGGTAAACTGAGTCCTATCAGGGTGATCTTATCCATGGTAAAGTGAGTCCTATCAGGGAGATCTTGGTATGGTAAACTGAGTCCTATCAGGGAGATCTTATCCATGGTAAACTGAGTCCTATCAGGGTGATCTTATCCATGGTAAACTGAGTCCTATCAGGGAGATCTTATCCATGGTAAACTGAGTCCTATCAGGGTGATCTTATCCATGGTAAACTGAGTCCTATCAGGGTGATCTTATCCATGGTAAAGTGAGTCCTATCAGGGTGATCTTATCCATGGTAAAGTGAGTCCTATCAGGGAGATCTTGGTATGGTAAACTGAGTCCTATCAGGGTGATCTTATCCATGGTAAAGTGAGTCCTATCAGGGAGATCTTGGTATGGTATACTGAGTCCTATCAGGGAGATCTTATCCATGGTAAACTGAGTCCTATCAGGGTGATCTTATCCATGGTAAACTGAGTCCTATCAGGGAGATCTTATCCATGGTAAACTGAGTCCTATCAGGGTGATTTTACATATTTAGTCATTTAGCAGACGCTCTTATCCAGAGTGACTTACAGGAGCAATTAGGGTTAAGTGCCTTGCTCAAGGGCACATCGAACAGACTTTTCACCTAGTCGGCTCGGGGATTAGACCCAGCATACCTTTCGGTTACTGGCACAATGCTCTTAACCACTAAGCTACCTGCCGCCCCACGGTGATCTTATCCATGGTAAACTGAGTCCTATCAGGGAGATCTTGGTATGGTAAACTGAGTCCTATCAGGTAGATCTTGGTATGGTAAACTGAGTCCTATCAGGGAGATCTTGGTATCGTAAACTGAGTCCTATCAGGGAGATCTTGGTATGGTAAACTGAGTCCTATCAGGGAGATCTTGGTATTGTAAACTGAGTCCTATCAGGGAGATCTTGGTATGGTAAACGGAGTCCTATCAGGGAGATCTTGGTATTGTAAACTGAGTCCTATCAGGGAGATCTTGGTATGGTAAACTGAGTCCTATCAGGGTGATCTTGGTATGGTAAACTGAGTCCTATCGGGGAGATCTTGGTATGGTAAACTGGGTCCTATCAGGGAGATCTTGGTATCGTAAACTGAGTCCTATCAGGGAGATCTTGGTATGGTAAACTGAGTCCTATCAGGGTGATCTTGGTATGGTAAACTGAGTCCTATCGGGGAGATCTTGTTATGGTAAACTGGGTCCTATCAGGGAGATCTTGGTATGGTAAACTGGGTCCTATCAGGGTGATCTTGGTATGGTAAACTGGGTCCTATCAGGGAGATCTTGGTATGGTAAACTGAGTCCTATCAGGGTGATCTTATCCATGGTAAAGTGAGTCCTATCAGGGTGATCTTATCCATGGTAAAGTGAGTCCTATCAGGGTGATCTTATCCATGGTAAACTGAGTCCTATCAGGGTGATTTTACATTTTTAGTCATTTAGCAGACGCTCTTATCCAGAGCAACTTACAGGAGCAATTAGGGTTAAGTGCCTTGCTCAAGGGCACATCGAACAGACTTTTCACCTAGTCGGCTCGGGGATTAGAACCAGCGACCTTTCGGTTACTGGCACAACGCTCTTAACCACTAAGCTACCTGACGCCCCACGGTGATCTTATCCATGGTAAACTGTGTCCTATCAGGGAGATCTTATCCATGGTAAACTGAGTCCTATCGGGGAGATCTTGGTATAGTAAACTGGGTCCTATCAGGGAGATCTTGGTATGGTAAACTGGGTCCTATCAGGGAGATCTTGGTATGGTAAACGGAGTCCTATCAGGGTGATCTTGGTATGGTAAACTGGGTCCTATCAGGGAGATCTTGGTATGGTAAACTGAGTCCTATCAGGGAGATCTTGGTATGGTAAACTGAGTATATCAGAGAGATCTTGGTATGGTAAACTAAGTCCTATCAGGGAGATCTTGGTATGGTAAACTGGGTCCTATCAGGGAGATCTTGGTATGGTAAACTGGGTCCTATCAGGGAGATCTTGGTATGGTAAACTGGATCCTATCAGGGAGATCTTGGTATGGTAAACTGAGTCCTATCAGGGAGATCTTGGTATGGTAAACTGAGTCCTATCAGGGAGATCTTGGTATGGTAAACTGAGTCCTATCAGGGAGATCTTGGTATGGTAAACTCGGTCCTATCAGGGAGATCTTGGTATGGTAAACTGGATCCTATCAGGGAGATCTTGGTATGGTCAACTGGATCCTATCAGGGAGATCTTGGTATGGTAAACTGAGTCCTATTAGGGAGATCTTGGTATGGTAAACTGGGTCCTATCAGGGAGATCTTGGTATGGTAAACTGGGTCCTATCAGGGAGATCTTGGTATGGTAAACTGGATCCTATCAGGGAGATCTTGGTATGGTAAACTGAGTCCTATCAGGGAGATCTTGGTATGGTAAACTGAGTCCCATCAGGGTGATCTTATCCACGGTAAACTGAGTCCTAGCAGGGTGATCTTGGTATGGTAAACTGAGTCCTATCAGGGTGATCTTATCCATGGTAAAGTGAGTCCTATCAGGGAGATCTTGGTATGGTAAACTGAGTCCTATCAGGGAGATCTTATCCATGGTAAACTGGGTCCTATCAGGGTGATCTTGGTATTGTAAACTGAGTCCTATCAGGGAGATCTTGGTATGGTAAACTGAGTCCTATCAGGGAGATCTTGGTATGGTAAACTGAGTCCTATCAGGGAGATCTTGGTAAGGGGGGAACAACAATAGAAGTCTTCATGCATCAGGCCTTTATCAGATGTTCCTACTAGCTCTGACTTTGCTGATAACTACTTTGTTGAGGGAATATGTACTTGATACGATTGTGATATGTTGTCTCACCTAGCTATCTTAGGATGAATGTACTAATGTAAGTCGCTCTGGATCATTTAGCGTCTGCTAAATGACTAAAATGTTTTTTTTCTTGTTCAAATATTTTTTATTGAACATACACAAGAATGGTGTATAGGTATGAAAGACATGTGTACAGTTCTTATCTAAACATAAGAGAACAGACATGAACAACAAGACCCAGAGTTCTGGACACAAAACAAATATTACAAAACACGACATACAGAACAGGGACAGGTAGAAAGAAAAAGGGTAGATGTAACCCCCCCACTTATACCCCCCTTTATCCCCCCCCCCCCCCCCCCCCCCATTCAACCCTATTCCCCTCCCGACTGCTCGAGTGTCGGGGCCAGCACACGCTGCCCAAAGGTATATATAAATATGACAATTGAGAGTGCGTTAAAAAGTACAAATTCACAGCACCGACTGGTCCAGGTAAGAGAGGAAAGGCTGCCAGATTTGATCAAATGTTGATAATTTATTGTTCAGAATATATCTAATTCTTTCTAAGTGTACAGTTTTTGCCACTTCGCTGAGCCATAATTTGGTAGAGGGCGCTTCCCTCCTTTTCCAAAACAACAATATTATTTTTTTTGCCGAGATGAGACTGTAAGAGATTAGTTGTTTTTGGGAGTTGGTTAATCCGTTTAGGGAGTCGGACACTCCCAGGATTATCAGAAGCGGGTCTGGGTCTATTGAAGTCTCCAGAACTTCAGAGAGGACCCCAAATATTCCACACCAATAACCATACAGACTAGAGCATAGGGCAAAGCAGTGGAGTAGTGTACCCTGCTCAGCCTGACATTTATCACACATAGGGGATGGATCAGGAAATATCCTATGCAGTTTAGTTTTGGAATAGTGTAATCTGTGTAATACCTTAAATTGTATGAGACGATGTCTGGAGTTAATGGAGCAGGTGTGGATATACTCCAAGCTATCCTCCCAGTCTGCCACCGAAATGTCAGTCCCTAGTTCTTCCTCCCATTTTGCCTTAATGGCATCAGTAGAGGGTGCGCTAACAGATTGAAAAGCGTCATATAGACGAGATATCAGTTTGTCTGAGGTGGGGCATATTTTTATGCATCCGTCAAACATGGAAGGTTTAGCATTCTCAAATGTTGGGAGGTGTTTTCTAACATAGTCTCTAATTTGTAGGTATCTGAAAAAGTTACTTCTGGGAAGGTTATAAGTTTCCCTCAGCGCTTCAAAGGAAGCAAAGGTCCCTCCTATATATAAATCCCCTATGGTACTTATCCCCAACTCTCCCCATCGCTCAAAGGTGTTATCAAGGTTAGAGGGGGCAAAGGAGGGATTCCTGGCAACAGGGAGCATGAATGATATTGGTCTAAGCTCAAAGTGGACTTTAATTTGCTTCCAGATTCGGACTGTGCTATGTATAATAGGATTGTTATGGTAAAGTGACATCTCCAGATTAACAGGTGACAAAATCACGGTACCAATAGAGAAGGGGTGACACTCCTCCTGCTCCATGCTAAGCCAGCTGGGTGGCGGGGTTGCGTCATCCAGCAAAAACGTAACAGCGCGGAGGTTAGCGGCCCAATAGTAAAATATAAAATTTGGGAGAGACAATCCTCCTTCCATCTTGGATTTACATAGGTGTTTTTTACCTATCCTGTGTGTTTTATAGTCCCAGATGAAAGGATTGATAATAGAGTCCAGTTGTTTATGAAATGATTTAGGTATGAATACTGGGATGTTCTGGTATAGGTAGAGCAGTTGTGGGAGGAAGACCATTTTAATGGCATTAATTCTTCCGAGCAGAGAGATTGGGAGAGTTCTCCAAAACTGTATGTTTGCCTTGAGATTTTGCATCAGAGAAGGGAAATTCTCTTTAAATAGTAAGGAGTATTGTTTGGTAACTACAATTCCAAGGTAGATAAATTTTTCTGAAGATAACTTAACTGGAAGATGTTCTAGCCAGGAGGTGTTTTGCAACCGTATGGGCATTAATTCACTCTTGTTCCAATTTATTCTGTATCCTGAGAAGGTACCAAACAAATTAATCACCTCAAGAATAGCTGGAATACTAGCTTGGGGTTCTGTTACATAGAGGAGAATATCATCTGCGTATAGGGAGATCTTATTTAGAGTATCTTTAGTATTATAGCCGTGTATTGCTGAATGAGATCTGATCGCTTGAGCGAGAGGTTCAATAATTAGGGCGAAGAGCATAGGCGACAGCGCACAACCCTGCCTTGTCCCTCTGTGAAGGTTAAATCGGGGCGACATTGATTGGTTAGTGAGTATTCTCGCACAGGGGTTCCTATATAAAAGCTGGATCCAATTTATGAACCCATCTCCAATATTAAATTTATGTAGGACCTTGAATAGATAGGGCCACTCAACTTGGTCAAAGGCCTTTTCGGCGTCAAGAGATATAACGGCAAGGTCCACGTTAGGTAACCTCTGAGAATACATAATGTTGAAGAGGCGCCTGAGATTGAAGAATGAGTTTCTATTAGGGATAAAGCCGGTCTGGTCCGAATGAACCAATTTGCCAATTAAAGTGCTAAGCCTGTTAGCCAGAGTTTTTGCTCAAATCTTTTGGTCTGTATTAAGGAGGGATATTGGTCTGTATGACCCTACCTCTTCCGGATCTTTACCCTTCTTATGTATAACTGTAATAAACGCCTCATCCAAAGTAGATGGGAGAGCTCCATCCTCATTGGCCCGAACCAACATTTTGTGCAGGTAGGGAGATAGCATGTTGCTGAATGTTTTATAGAATTCACCAGGGTATCCATCTGGGCCCGGGGTCTTGCCACTCTTTAGAGATTTAATTGTTTCTCTAATTTCTTCAAGAGATATTTCCTTATTCAGGAAGTTAGAGTCTTCCTGGTTCAGGGCAGGAAGATTACAGTCCTCCAAAAAGTTTTGCATAATTAAGGGGTTAGGATCCGCTTTAGATGTATATAGAGTCTCATAAAACTGACGGAATCTGTCATTGATGTCTTTGGGGGAGGAGAGTAATTCCCCAGATGCAGATTTAACTTTGTGAATCATTCGGTCACTCACGTTTTTTCGAAGTTGTCTGGCGAGTAATTTGTGTGGTTTGTCACCAAACTCAAAATATTTTTGCTTGGCATAGAGAAAAGATTTAGCAATTTTAGCCGAGAGGATCTGATTGTATTTACATTTTAAAGACATAATTTGTTTATGTTTCTCCATAGATGGATGTCTAGCATTCTCCCTATCCAGTAAGTGAATTTGTCCCTCCAGTTCTACCAATTGTTTTCTGTTTTGCCTACTCCTGGCAGTCTGAAAGGAGATGATACAGCCTCTCAAATATGCCTTCAGCGTTTCCCACAATAATGCTGGGGAACTCTCTGTGTTGTCGTTGGTATCAAAGAAAAATGTAATTTGGTCTTTAAGATGTTCACAGAATGATGGTTCTGTGAGGAGCTGAGGATTCAACCTCCAGACCCTCTCGTTTGGTACGATGTCACCCAATCTCAGGGAGAAGGTGAGTGGACTGTGGTCAGAGATTATAATATCATGATATCTCACATTACAGGTATAGGGGAGTAGTTTAGCATCAACCAAAAAGTAGTCAATTCGAGTATATACATTGTGAACATGAGAGTGAAAGGAGTATTCCCTACCCGTAGGATTAGAGATCCTCCATATATCAAATAAGTTAGAATTTTTTATGTAGGTATTCAAGAATTCGCTTGAATGGGAGGTAGGGGTTCGCCGGGTAGAGGATCTATCCAAATATTGGTCTAGTACACAGTTAAGGTCCCCTCCAATGACCAGATTAGTATGGGAGATATCTGGAATCAGGGCAAGGACTCTTTTGAAAAAAGAGGGGTTATCAATGTTTGGCCCATAGATATTTAGTAGAGTTACAGAAGTAGAATGGATCTCTCCTATTACGATCACATAACGACCCTCTTTATCCACAATAGTGGTTTTATGTAGAAAGGGAATTCCTTTCCGTACCAGAATCGCTGTGCCTCTCTTTTTGGCAGAGAAGTTAGAGTGATACACTTGTCCCACCCACTTACATTTAAGTCTGTTATGAGATTTGTTTTTCAGATGGGTTTCTTGCAAAAATATAATATCAGACGAAAGTGCTTTCAAGTGGGCTAGGACCCTGCCTCTCTTAATTGGTTCGTTTAAACCCTTGACATTCCAGGAAGTGAATGTAAGTCCCGCCCTCCTCTCATTTGTAGTTCCTATGGTGGCCTGCATAACATGTCACTCACTAAAAAGGTAAGAAAGCGCACCAAACCATCACGATCAGCATATGTAGCACCTACACCCGAGCAGTATCCAACCCACCCCTCCCCCCCCCCGCAAGCACCTTTACTCTCCACCCTGTTCCCCTACTTTCCCCAACCTTTACCCCCCCCCCCATCAACCCACATTTAACAGGCATACACACATAGGACAGAAAAAAATATGAAAATAAAAATAACAAACACATTGTCTGGCCGATGCCAAAAAAGCACGGCGCGACCTCGAACAAGAGGTAAAACACAAATAAAATCCCAACTATGCGCTCACCTCTCACTATCCTAGAACTTCTACTAACATATGAACTGAGGAGGCTCCCGCACTTAAAGTGTTCAATTAGCATCTAATAAACCTAAACAGAATAAGTTGCAACTTAAACATATTGCGCACTTAAGGTTCATTTTGGGTCAATCCCTGAGATAAGCAAGATGTATCATCACAAGATTCTATTGCTAAGCAATACCGGTCTAAACATAAACCATCAGTAACCGACATAGACAGCAGGACAGTTACATATTGTGGGTTAGGAGAAGGGAACAAGGATTTTGATAAATTGAACGTACCCCCCAATCAAAAAAATAACAAAGTAAATAAAAATGTAAAAAAATTAAAAATACATATGTGCACACATACACATCCACACACACATACATACATACATACATACATACATACAGTGGGGAAAAAAAGTATTTAGTCAGCCACCAATTGTGCCAGTTCTCACACTTAAAAAGATGAGAGAGGCCTGTAATTTTCATCATAGGTACACGTCAATTATGACAGACAAAATGAGAAAAGAAAATCCAGAAAATCACATTGCAGGATTTTTAATGAATTTATTTGCAAATTATGGTGGAAAATAAGTATTTGGCCAATAACAAAAGTTTCTCAATACTTTGTTATATACCCTTTGTTGGCAATGACACAGGTCAAACGTTTTCTGTAAGTCTTCACAAGGTTTTCACACACTGTTGCTGGTATTTTGGCCCATTCCTCCATGCAGATCTCCTCTAGAGCAGTGATGTTTTGGGGCTGTCGCTGGGCAACACAGACTTTCAACTCCCTACAAAGATTTTCTATGGGGTTGAGATCTGGAGACTGGCTAGGCCACTCCAGGACCTTGAAATGCTTCTTACGAAGCCACTCCTTCGTTGCCCGGGCGGTGTGTTTGGGATCATTGTCATGCTGAAAGACCCAGCCACGTTTCATCTTCAATGCCCTTGCTGATGGAAGGAGGTTTTCACTCAAAATCTCACGATACATGGCCCCATTCATTATTTCCTTTACACGGATCAGTCGTCCTGGTCACTTTGCAGAAAAACAGCCCCAAAGCATGATGTTTCCATCCCTATGCTTCACAGTAGGTATGGTGTTCTTTGGATGCAACTCAGCATTCTTTGTCCTCCAAACACGACGAGTTGAGTTTTTACCAAAAAGTTCTATTTTGGTTTCATCTGACCATATGACATTCTCCCAATCCTCTTTTGGATCATCCAAATGCACTCTAGCAAACTTCAGACGGGCCTGGACATGTACTGGCTTAAGCAGGGGGACACGTCTGGCACTGCAGGATTTGAGTCCCTGGCGGCGTAGTGTGTTACTGATGGTAGGCTTTGTTACTTTGGTCCCAGCTCTCTGCAGGTCATTCACTAGGTCCCCCCGTGTGGTTCTGGGATTTTTGCTCACCGTTCTTGTGATCATTTTGACCCCACGGGGTGAGATCTTGCGTGGAGCCCCAGATCGAGGGAGATTATCAGTGGTCTTGTATGTCTTCCATTTCCTAATAATTGCTCCCACAGTTGATTTCTTCAAACCAAGCTGCTTACCTATTGCAGATTCAGTCTTCCCAGCCTGGTGCAGGTCTACAATTTTGTTTCTGGTGTCCTTTGACAGCTCTTTGATCTTGGCCATAGTGGAGTTTGGAGTGTGACTGTTTGAGGTTGTGGACAGGTGTCTTTTATACTGATAACAAGTTCAAACAGGTGCCATTAATACAGGTAAGGAGTGGAGGACAGAGAAGCCTCTTAAAGAAGAAGTTACAGGTCTGTGAGAGCCAGAAATCTTGCTTGTTTGTAGGTGACCAAATACTTATTTTCCACCATAATTTGCTAATAAATTCATAAAAAATCCTACAATGTGATTTTCTGGATTTTTTTTCCTCAATTTATCTGTCATAGTTGACGTGTACCTATGATGAAAATTACAGGCCTCTCTCATCTTTTTAAGTGGGAGAACTTGCACAATTGGTGGCTGACTAAATACTTTTTTTCCCCACTGTACATACATACATACATGTGTATACCTACATACATACACACACACACACACGTATATATATATATATATATATATATATATATATATATATATATGCACACACACACACATATACACACGTATACACGCACACATACATACACACACCCAAAAAAAATATACATATAAAATAAATATTCTTAAATATATACAGATACATACACACGCATACACACATACATCCATACACACACATCTACATACACAAACATGCATACCCCAGAATAATAATCTATACAAATTTAAAATATACACATACATAATACTAAAATGCTAAGAGAAAATAATAATAAAGTACAAATAATTATTATTATATGTACGCACAGGAATAATGTAAGAATTGAAAAATAAATAACGAAACAAAACAAAAATGGGGGAATATAAGTATATCCATCCGAAAGTGTCAATGATCCGACCTGGAAGGCCTCCCAAACAGGCATCGCTCTAAACCCAGTCGGAATGAAAGTGAAATTAACGTGTGTGAGAGCTCTGACCACCCTCCATTGGTCAGCTCATCGTATTACATGTTCGGTAGCCCTTGCTGAGACCGTTGAATACGGTTTCACCCGTTATGGTATGGTATGGATTCGAGTCCGTGAGCAGACCTTAACACACAATGACAAGGCACTCTAACCTGTACGGGGGATTGGAGTATATTCCCGGACAAACTTCTCTGCGTCCAGAACCGAGGAGAGCCAGATCTTCTCCCCGGAAGGCGGGGTAATTCTTAGTCTTGCAGGGAAGAGCAAGGCTGGGCGCAGATGGAGTTTGTAGAGTTTGGTCATGACATCTCTGTAGCCAGCGCGGTGCTTTGCCACATCGGGTGCATAGTCCTCATTGACACGAAAGGGGTGCCCTTTATGTAACAGGTTGCCCCTCATTCGAGCCTCGCGCAGGATAAGATCCTTGGTCTTGAAACTGTGACAACAAATGATTACTGGGCGAGGACGCTGGCCCGGTCCAGGCACTGGGACAAGGGCGCGATGTGCACGGTCCAGTAGGGGATCCGACGCCAAAACATCCGGTCCCATTGCATCCTTCAGTAGCTTGGCGAAGAAGTCGGTGGGGCGAGAGCCCGCCTCCACCCCTTCTGCCAGACCCACCACGCGAAGGTTATGACGCCTGGATCTGCCTTCCAGGTCGACCACTTTCACAGAAAGCCTCTACACATTATCCTGCAATGACGTGCATAGCTTCTCTAACTCGTCGATCCTACCAGCGTTGAATTCAGAAGCTTTCTCAAGGTCCACAATACTCTGGCCCTGCGAAGCGACCGTTCGAATGGTGCTCTCGATTTTAGTGTCCAGTTCAGCAATAGTAGCCTTAAGATCCTCCGCTATAGCAACACGTAGTTCTCCCAAAGCCCGGGTAAGTTCTGTAAGTGTCACGTTGTTACCTGTGCCTTCCGCCATGTTTGTCTCGTTGTTTGGTGGGGAGTAGGCCTCTGATGTGGATTTATTGTCCTTTGGTCGCTTATTACTAGGCATTTTCACATAGAAAGTTACAATATTGTATTAGAAAGAAAAGTTTGTTGTAACAAGTGCAATAAAGTAAGTTAGGTTAGATTATTTCGCAAAAAAGTTGCTGGAGCCTCTCACACACAGCCAACACTCCAACATGCTAGCTCCGCCCCCTAAAATGTTTTTTTTTTTTAATGTATAAAGACTTCTGATAATGGAAGGCAGTATGTCAGATGTCATACTCACTGATCTGTATGGTGTCTCCTGTCCTGTTGCTGTGTGGTGTTGTGTAGGATCCTGTCCTGTTGCTGTGTGGTGTTGTGTAGGATCCTGTCCTGTTGCTGTGTGGTGTTGTGTAGGATCCTGTCCTGTTGCTGTGTGGTGTTGTGTAGGATCCTGTCCTGTTGCTGTGTGGTGTTGTGTAGGATCCTGTCCTGTTGCTGTGTGGTGTTGTGTAGGATCCTGTCCTGTTGCTGTGTGGTGTTGTGTAGGATCCTGTCCTGTTGCTGTGTGGTGTTGTGTAGGATCCTGTCCTGTTGCTGTGTGGTGTTGTGTAGGATCCTGTCCTGTTGCTGTGTGGTGTTGTGTAGGATCCTGTCCTGTTGCTGTGTGGTGTGGTGTAGGATCCTGTCCTGTTGCTGTGTGGTGTTGTGTAGGATCCTGTCCTGTTGCTGTGTGGTGTTGTGTAGGATCCTGTCCTGTTGCTGTGTGGTGTTGTGTAGGATCCTGTCCTGTTGCTGTGTGGTGTTGTGTAGGATCCTGTCCTGTTGCTGTGTGGTGTTGTGTAGGATCCTGTCCCTGGCCTGTAGCCCCAGTGGGACGTCCTTTGTGTTTTTCTGCAGCACCACACGCTGGACCTGGGCGCTCTGGCAGTGTAACAGAGACAGTACCAGTTTGTCCCAATCCCATCCCTGTCTCTGGACAGCTGCTGCTGTGGGACACCAAGACTGTCCAACAGCAGGTACTGTTGTAGTAAACACGTCACCCAAACATGTGTACTATGTCACCAAAACACGTGTACTGTCACCCAAACATGCGTATAGTCACCCAAATCCTTTTTTGTTGAGGAGTAAATATCAATTTTTCATTTAAATGTTTACCTGTTTTGTTCGCAGTTATTCAGAGTTGCATGAGGTAACCTGATAGTATTTATTAGAACAGTAACTTCACTTTTGCTTCAACATTGTGAACTGTATCACAATTAGCCCCTACCCGTCAGTATTATAGACAGACTTAGACCCTACCCGTCAGTATTATAGACAGACTTAGACCCTACCCGTCAGTATTATAGACAGACTTAGACCCTACCCGTCGATACTATAGACAGGCTTAGACCCTACCCGTTAGTATTATAGACAGGCTTAGACCCTACCCATCGATACTATAGACAGACTTAGACCCTACCCGTCGATACTATAGACAGGCTTAGACCCTACCCGTCGATATTATAGACAGGCTTAGACCCTACCCATCGATACTATAGACAGGCTCAGACCCTACCCATCGATACTATAGACAGGCTTAGACCCTACCCGTCGATACTATAGACAGGCTTAGACCCTACCCGTCGATACTATAGACAGGCTCAGACCCTACCCATCGATACTATAGACAGGCTTAGACCCTACCCGTTGATACTATAGACAGACTTAGACCCTACCCGTCGATACTATAGACAGGCTTAGACCCTACCCGTTGATACTATAGACAGACTTAGACCCTACCCATCGATACTATAGACAGGCTTAGACCCTACCCGTTAGTATTATAGACAGGCTTAGACCCTACCCGTTAGTATTATAGACAGGCTTAGACCCTACCCGTCGATACTATAGACAGGCTTAGACCCTACCCATCGATACTATAGACAGGCTTAGACCCTACCCATCGATACTATAGACAGACTTAGACCCTACCCGTCGATACTATAGACAGGCTTAGACCCTACCCGTCGATACTATAGACAGGCTTAGACCCTACCCATCGATACTATAGACAGGCTTAGACCCTACCCATCGATACTATAGACAGGCTTAGACCCTACCCGTCGATACTATAGACAGGCTTAGACCCTACCCGTCGATACTATAGACAGGCTTAGACCCTACCCGTTAGTATTATAGACAGACTTAGACCCTACCCGTCGATACTATAGACAGACTTAGACCCTACCCATCGATACTATAGACAGGCTTAGACCCTACCCATCGATACTATAGACAGGCTTAGACCCTACCCGTCGATACTATAGACAGACTTAGACCCTACCCGTCAGTATTATAGACAGACTTAGACCCTACCCGTCGATACTATAGACAGGCTTAGACCCTACCCGTTAGTATTATAGACAGACTTAGACCCTACCCGTTGATACTATAGACAGGCTTAGACCCTACCCATCGATACTATAGACAGACTTAGACCCTACCCGTCAGTATTATAGACAGACTTAGACCCTACCCGTCGATACTATAGACAGACTTAGACCCTACCCATCGATACTATAGACAGGCTTAGACCCTACCCATCGATACTATAGACAGGCTTAGACCCTACCCGTTAGTATTATAGACAGGCTTAGACCCTACCCATCGATACTATAGACAGACTTAGACCCTACCCATCGATACTATAGACAGGCTTAGACCCTACCCGTTAGTATTATAGACAGGCTTAGACCCTACCCATCGATACTATAGACAGGCTTAGACCCTACCCTTCGATACTATAGACAGGCTTAGACCCTACCCGTCAGTATTATAGACAGACTTAGACCCTACCCATCGATACTATAGACAGACTTAGACCCTACCCATCGATACTATAGACAGGCTTAGACCCTACCCATCGATACTATAGACAGGCTTAGACCCTACCCGTCAGTATTATAGACAGACTTAGACCCTACCCATCGATACTATAGACAGACTTAGACCCTACCCATCGATACTATAGACAGACTTAGACCCTACCCGTTAGTATTATAGACAGGCTTAGACCCTACCCATCGATACTATAGACAGGCTTAGACCCTACCCATTAGTATTATAGACAGACTTAGACCCTACCCGTCAGTATTATAGATAGATATAATAGACAGACTTAGACCCTACCCGTCGATATTATAGACAGACTTAGACCCTACCCGTCGATACTATAGACAGGCTTAGACCCTACCCGTCGATACTATAGACAGGCTTAGACCCTACCCATCGATACTATAGACAGGCTTAGACCCTACCCGTCGATACTATAGACAGGCTTAGACCCTACCCATCGATACTATAGACAGGCTTAGACCCTACCCGTCGATACTATAGACAGACTTAGACCCTACCCGTTAGTATTATAGACAGGCTTAGACCCTACCCATCGATACTATAGACAGGCTTAGACCCTACCCATCGATACTATAGACAGGCTTAGACCCTACCCATCGATACTATAGACAGGCTTAGACCCTACCCGTTAGTATTATAGACAGACTTAGACCCTACCCGTTAGTATTATGGGCGTCGCACAATTGGCCCAGCGTCGTCCAGGGTAGGGGAGGGAATGGCCGGCAGGGATGTAGAGCAGTTGATAGGGCATGGCGTTTGCAACGCCAGGGTTGCGGGTTCGTTTCCCATGGGGGGCCAGTATAAAACAAATATGTATTCGATAAAATAATGTATGCGCTAACTGTAAGTCGCTCTGGATAAGAGCGTCTGCTAAATGACTTAAATGTAAATGTAAATGTATTATAGACAGGCTTAGACCCTACCCATCGATACTATAGACAGACTTAGACCCTACCCATCGATACTATAGACAGACTTAGACCCTACCCGTTGATACAATAGACAGGCTTAGACCCTACCCGTCGATACTATAGACAGACTTAGACCCTACCCGTTGATACTATAGACAGGCTTAGACCCTACCCGTTGATACTATAGACAGACTTAGACCCTACCCGTTAGTATTATAGACAGGCTTAGACCCTACCCGTCGATACTATAGACAGGCTTAGACCCTACCCGTCGATACTATAGACAGGCTTAGACCCTACCCGTTGATACTATAGACAGGCTTAGACCCTACCCGTTAGTATTATAGACAGGCTTAGACCCTACCCGTCGATACTATAGACAGGCTTAGACCCTACCCGTCGATACTATAGACAGGCTTAGACCCTACCCATCGATACTATAGACAGGCTTAGACCCTACCCGTTGATACTATAGACAGACTTAGACCCTACCCGTTAGTATTATAGACAGGCTTAGACCCTACCCGTCGATACTATAGACAGGCTTAGACCCTACCCGTCGATACTATAGACAGGCTTAGACCCTACCCGTTGATACTATAGACAGGCTTAGACCCTACCCGTTAGTATTATAGACAGGCTTAGACCCTACCCATCGATACTATAGACAGGCTTAGACCCTACCCGTCGATACTATAGACAGGCTTAGACCCTACCCATCGATACTATAGACAGACTTAGACCCTACCCATCGATACTATAGACAGACTTAGACCCTACCCGTCAGTATTATAGACAGGCTTAGACCCTACCCATCGATACTATAGACAGGCTTAGACCCTACCCGTTAGTATTATAGACAGACTTAGACCCTACCCGTCGATACAACAGACAGACTTAGACCCTACCCGTTAGTATTATAGACAGGCTTAGACCCTACCCGTCGATACTATAGACAGACTTAGACCCTACCCATTGATACTATAGACAGGCTTAGACCCTACCCATCGATACTATAGACAGACTTAGACCCTACCCATCGATACTATAGACAGACTTAGACCCTACCCGTCGATACTATAGACAGACTTAGACCCTACCCGTCAGTATTATAGACAGACTTAGACCCTACCCGTCAGTATTATAGACAGGCTTAGACCCTACCCGTCGATATTATAGACAGGCTTAGACCCTACCCGTCGATACTATAGACAGGCTTAGACCCTACCCATCGATACTATAGACAGGCTTAGACCCTACCCGTTAGTATTATAAACAGACTTAGACCCTACCCGTCGATATTATAGACAGGCTTAGACCCTACCCGTCGATACTATAGACAGGCTTAGACCCTACCCGTTAGTATTATAAACAGACTTAGACCCTACCCGTCGATACTATAGACAGGCTTAGACCCTACCCATCGATACTATAGACAGGCTTAGACCCTACCCATCGATACTATAGACAGACTTAGACCCTACCCATCGATACTATAGACAGACTTAGACCCTACCCATCGATACTATAGACAGGCTTAGACCCTACCCGTCGATACTATAGACAGGCTTAGACCCTACCCGTCGATATTATAGACAGGCTTAGACCCTACCCGTTAGTATTATAGACAGGCTTAGACCCTACCCATCGATACTATAGACAGACTTAGACCCTACCCGTCGATATTATAGACAGGCTTAGACCCTACCCGTTAGTATTATAGACAGGCTTAGACCCTACCCATCGATACTATAGACAGACTTAGACCCTACCCGTTAGTATTATAGACAGGCTTAGACCCTACCCATCGATACTATAGACAGGCTTAGACCCTATAGACAGACTTAGACCCTACCCGTCGATACTATAGACAGGCTTAGACCCTACCCGTTAGTATTATAGACAGACTTAGACCCTACCCGTTGATACTATAGACAGGCTTAGACCCTACCCGTCGATATTATAGACAGTGTGATGTCACGAGAGGCTGTGTCCTGGAGGGACGTTACATCCCCTTGAGATGGCTGCAAACCCAGACAGCTATGGCTCCATCTGCTGGTATGGTCGGGAACTCCACCCCTCTATGGCCAATCTTCCCACGCAGCTGAAACAGATCAGGAGCTGATGAGCTGAAGGTTGTTGGAAGGGAAGAGACACACTGAGGGAGAGTGTGGGGGTTGTGAAGAAACACAGTCTCCAACCTGGGCTCTCGGGAGGACAAGAGTGCTGCACGTCCACTTCCAGGAGGAATATAAGGATTTGGAGATACTTACCTTTGGGAAATGCTCACCTTTGGATATATTCGCCTGTGGAAATACGGGAGAGACATTTGGAAGGACTTTGTGCTGGGTTGGCCACTAGCTGCAACGTGGACTACAGTAAGGCTGGGGAAAAGTTATCTGAGCGAGTGAGAATTATGATTTTGGATGGGGAAGAGACATCCCTGAACTGTTAACCCTTAAAGAGCCACAAGAGAACAGAATTTTGTTATATTTTCGTTAGTTTCCCAAGACTTGTAATAAAATCCTTGTTTTGTTTGAACCTTGTCTCCTTGCACTACTTGAGCAATCCCGCTGAAAGCTGTGTAGCCTCTCGTGACGTCACAGATGGTGGAGAATACGGGCACGCTCAAGCGTTAATAGTGCATGTCAGAGGAGGATACCGAAGGTTTGATCACCCAGTTTTCCAAGTTGGCCGTAGGCTCCCCGCCGACTGAAATGGAGGACATATTGAAAGCCCTTGTTGCTGGCCAGCAAGCCCAGATGCAAGCAAACGTGGCTCTCTTGGAGGAGCAAAAGAAAGCCAACCTTCTGAAGGCAGAGGAATTGCAGTTGCAGAGACAGATGGTTGTCCAAAATACCCGCTCAATAAAGGCAAGTGACTTTATATCTAAGGTGGGAGCTACCGATGACATTGAGGCATACCTGCATGCATTTGAGGCCACGGCCACTAGGGAAGCCTGGCCCAAGCAACAGTGGGTTGGTCTGTTAGCCCCCTTCCTAACCGGGGAATCGCTGAATGCTGTCCGGGACCTGGGCCCTGACCAGGTTACTGACTATGATGCCCTGAAGTCTGAGATCCTCAGCAGATATGGACTCACAAAGTTTGGTATGGCCCAGCGCTTTCACAGCTAGGACCTTCCAACCAGACCAACCTCCTCGGGCGCAGATGCATGAACTTGTCCGAATCGCAAGGAAATGGCTGGATCCGCAGAGGAATACAGCAGCGGCGGTGGTGGAGGCCGTTGTGGTGGATCGTTACCTACGCGCCCTGCCTTATGAGGCAAAACGGTTCATCAGTCAACAGGCCTTGACCACGGCTGATCTGACCGTGGAAGCTGTGGAAAAGTACCAGGCCACAGCGGAGATGCTGAATGCTTCCCGAAAAGACCCCAGGAGTGCGCCCCCACCACAAATGGGAAGAACCCGTCCAAAGGACCCCAAGGTCTCGAACCCAGCCACGTCAGGACTTATCCCGGCTCCAGGGGGAGCCAGAAACCAGGCGGGACCAAGAAGAGTACACCAGGAGGGGGAAACTCGACAGTGTTACCGGTGTGGGGAGATGGGACATATCTCCTGGCAGTGTGCGAAACCAGCCGATGAACCTATGCCCACTGCGGAGTCCTCCAGCTCAGCACCCACACACCGTTTTGCCTCGCTCTTGGGAGTCGTAGATGGCGGCCCAGATCGACCCCCCACCTGCCCGGTAACTGTGAATCACCATGATGTGGAGGCCTTACTAGATTCTGGTAGCCGGGCCACCCTGGTGCGTAAGGATTTGGTGGGCCCAACGTGTCTGACCCCGGGGAAAGTCCTCCCAGTTTCCTGTGTCCATGGAGACACCAGAGAATACCCCATTACTGAACTTACAATGACCAGCACACGGGGAACCATACACACGACGGCGGGGGTGGTTGATTCCCTCCCCGTCCCTGTCCTAATTGGACGAGACTGCCCAGCCTTTTACCCACTCTGGAGAGAGTCTCAGGAGAGGATAACCCGAGTACCTCAGAAACGGAGAGGCAAGACTCATCCTGGGAAGGCTCCGGTGCAATCCTCCGAATTACTCACTCCCGCCCGGGCTCTGATAGGGATGGCAGGTGCCCAGACCGACACAGAGACTGGTCCGGATACGGGAGAAGAGAACGCAGCCCAGGAAAGTGCTCCGTTCTCCAGTGAAGAAGACGTCCCAGGCACCCAAGAGCTTCCCCCTCTCACAGGCCAGTATGGTACGGCTCAATTACAAGATCCTACTCTTGCAAATGCCTTAAGAAATGTGCAGGTATTAGAAGGTGTAGTGTTAGGTGATAAGACAAACCCTACTTACCCCCATTTCGCAGTAAACCGGGGGTTAGTATATCAGATAGTCAAGAAAAATGATGAAGTGCATGAACAGCTCCTCGTGCCACAGCCCTATCGGGCCACAGTACTCAACCTAGCACACACACACCCGCTAGGGGCCCACTTGGGGGTAGAGAAGACTAAGGAAAGAATCATGCAACGTTTCTTTTGGCCAGGAGTACACAAAGAGATAGAGAACTACTGCCGTAGTTGCCCTGAGTGTCAGCAGGTTGCGCCAAAGCCCACATATAGAAACCCGCTCATTCCCTTGCCCATTATCGAAACTCCTTTTGAGAGGATTGGATTAGACATAGTCGGGCCCTTACCGAAAAGTTCCAGGGGACATCAATACATTCTGGTCATTCTGGACTATGCATCCCGGTACCCGGAGGCCATTCCGCTGAGGAAGGCTACATCCAGACAAATCGCCAAGGAGCTGTTCCTTCTCTCAACTAGTCTGGGAATCCCAAAAGAGATATTGACGGACCAAGGGACTCCATTCATGTCCAGGGTGATGAAAGAACTCTGTGCTTTACTGAAAATCAAACAGCTGAGAACCTCGGTCTACCACCCCCAGACAGATGGCCTAGTCGAACGTTTTAACAAAACACTAAAATCCATGCTGCGGAAAGCGGTAGGGGAAGATGGACGCAACTGGGATCAGCTGTTACCATACATATTATTTGCGGTGAGAGAGGTCCCTCAGTCTTCTACTGGTTTTTCACCCTTTGAGCTCTTGCTTTCCTACAGACCCAGAGGACTGCTCGACATCGCCAAGGAGGCCTGGGAGGAGCAGCCATGCCAACAGCGGACACTGATCGACCATGTCGGGGCTATGAGGGAGAGAATGAAGGCCATCTATCCCATGATGCGGGAACACCTGGAGGCCAGTCAGCGGCAACAGCAAGCCTCCTACAACAGATCTGCTCAACCCAGGGAGTTTAAGCCGGGGGACAGAGTGCTGGTCCTGGTGCCAACCGTTGAGTGTAAATTCCTGGCAACCTGGCAAGGACCATATGAGGTCATTGAACGCATGGGAGAAGTAAACTACAAGGTGAGGCAACCAGATAAAAGAAAAACTGAGCAGATTTATCATGTTAACCTTTTAAAGAAGTGGCACGGCCAGAGAGGCGATGTTCAGCTGTCTACCCCCCACAGAGACCAAGGAACCGGCGCGAGAAGAGGTTCAGCTGGGTCCAAATCTGTCCCCACATCAACGACAGATGGCCCTGGAACTCGTGGAGCAGTACCAGGATGTCTTCTCCTCCCTTCCCGGTCACACAGAGGTGGTCCAACATGAGATCCGCACCATACCTGGCCGAACGGTAAACCAGCGCCCGTACCGCGTGCCAGAGGCTCGTAAAGTGGCTATACAGAAGGAGGTAAGGAAGATGCTGGAGTTGGGAGCAATCGAAGAGTCCCACAGTGCCTGGGCAAGTCCCATCGTACTAGTTCCCAAGCCAGACGGTTCAGTACGATTTTGTAATGACTATCGAAAGTTGAATGAAGTGTCTGAATTTGATGCATACCCAATGCCTCGTGTCGATGATTTAATAGACTCCTTGGGGCATGCTCGTTTCCTAACCACTCTTGATCTCACAAAAGGCTACTGGCAGGTGCCCCTGACCCCGGCGTCCAAGGAGAAGACAGCCTTTGCCACCCCGGAGGGGCTCTACCAGTATACCCGACTTCCGTTTGGTCTCCACGGGGCACCTGCCACCTTCCAACGCCTGATGGATCGAGTCCTTGCACCCCACAAGAGGTACGCAGCGGCTTATTTGGATGATGTTGTTATACAAAGTCCGGATTGGGCCAGCCACATACCCCGGGTACAAGCGGTGCTGGATTCGCTCAGGGAAGCAGGGCTCACGGCAAACCCGAAGAAGTGCAAGCTGGCCTTCAGTGAGACAAACTACCTGGGGTACACCATTGGGCGGGGGTTGGTCAAACCACAGGAAGCCAAACTGCGGGCCATACAGGACTGGCCGCAGCCCATCACCAAGAAGCAAGTAAGGTCATTTTTGGGCCTCGCTGGCTACTATAGACGCTTTATTGCAGATTTTGCTACCATAGCTGCACCGTTGACGGAGCTGACGACCAAACGCCACTCACGAATGGTGAAGTGGAACCCTGCGGCGGAGGCGGCTTTCCTCAACCTGAAGCGAGCACTCTGCTCCAGTCCGATCCTGGTGGCACCAGACTTCAAGAAGGAATTCATTGTCCAAGCGGATGCTTCGGAGGTGGGTCTGGGTGCTGTCCTCACCCAGGCACATGACGGTGAAGAACATCCCATTCTCTACCTAAGCAGAAAGTTACTTCCAAGAGAGAAGAACTATTCAACGGTGGAGAAAGAAGGTCTGGCTGTAGTCTGGGCTCTGGAGTCCCTTCGGTTCTATCTCCTGGGCCGACGTTTCATGGTGGTATCTGATCACGCCCCTCTGCAGTGGATGGCCAAGAACAAGGAATCAAACAGTAGAGTAACCAGATGGTTTTTGAGCTTGCAACCGTTTAACTTTTCTGTTGTCCACAGGGCTGGCAAGCACCACGGCAATGCGGACGCCCTCTCCCGGCGGGATGCCTTCTTCGCTGCCTTTACCCCGACGAGGACGTCGGTCCCGAGGAGGGGGATGTGTGATGTCACGAGAGGCTGTGTCCTGGAGGGACGTTACATCCCCCTGAGATGGCTGCAAACCCAGACAGCTATGGCTCCATCTGCTGGTATGGTCGGGAACTCCACCCCTCTATGGCCAATCTTCCCACGCAGCTGAAACAGATCAGGAGCTGATGAGCTGAAGGTTGTTGGAAGGGAAGAGACACACTGAGGGAGAGTGTGGGGGTTGTGAAGAAACACAGTCTCCAACCTGGGCTCTCGGGAGGACAAGAGTGCTGCACGTCCACTTCCAGGAGGAATATAAGGATTTGGAGATACTTACCTTTGGGAAATACTCACCTTTGGATATATTCGCCTGTGGAAATACGGGAGAGACATTTGGAAGGACTTTGTGCTGGGTTGGCCACTAGCTGCAACGTGGACTACAGTAAGGCTGGGGAAAAGTTATCTGAGCGAGTGAGAATTATGATTTTGGATGGGGAAGAGACATCCCTGAACTGTTAACCCTTAAAGAGCCACAAGAGAACAGAATTTTGTTATATTTTCGTTAGTTTCCCAAGACTTGTAATAAAATCCTTGTTTTGTTTGAACCTTGTCTCCTTGCACTACTTGAGCAATCCCGCTGAAAGCTGTGTAGCCTCTCATGACGTCACAACAGGCTTAGACCCTACCCATCGATACTATAGACAGGCTTAGACCCTACCCGTCGATATTATAGACAGGCTTAGACCCTACCCGTCGATACTATAGACAGACTTAGACCCTACCCGTTGATACTATAGACAGACTTAGACCCTACCCTTCGATACTATAGACAGACTTAGACCCTACCCGTCGATACTATAGACAGGCTTAGACCCTACCCGTTAGTATTATAGACAGACTTAGACCCTACCCGTTGATACTATAGACAGGCTTAGACCCTACCCGTCGATATTATAGACAGGCTTAGACCCTACCCATCGATACTATAGACAGGCTTAGACCCTACCCGTCGATTTATAGACAGGCTTAGACCCTACCCGTCGATACTTTAGACAGACTTAGACCCTACCCGTTGATACTATAGACAGACTTAGACCCTACCCATCGATACTATAGACAGGCTTAGACCCTACCCGTCGATACTATGGACAGGCTTAGACCCTACCCATCAGTATTATAGATAGATATTATAGACAGGCTTAGACCCTACCCGTTGATACTATAGACAGACTTAGACCCTACCCATCGATATTATAGACAGACTTAGACCCTACCCGTCGATATTATAGACAGACTTAGACCCTACCCGTTGATACTATAGACAGGCTTAGACCCTACCTGTTAGTATTATAGACAGACTTAGTCCCTACCCATCGATACTATAGACAGGCTTAGACCCTACCCGTCAGTATTATAGACAGGCTTAGACCCTACCCGTTAGTATTATAGACAGGCTTAGACCCTACCCATCGATACTACAGACAGGCTTAGACCCTACCCGTCGATACTATAGACAGGCTTAGACCCTACCCGTCGATACTATAGACAGGCTTAGACCCTACCCATCGATACTATAGACAGGCTTAGACCCTACCCATCGATACTATAGACAGGCTTAGACCCTACCCATCGATACTACAGACAGGCTTAGACCCTACCCATCGATACTATAGACAGGCTTAGACCCTACCCATCGATACTATAGACAGACTTAGACCCTACCCGTTGATACTATAGACAGACTTAGACCCTACCCGTTAGTATTATAGACAGACTTAGAACCTATCCGTCGATACTATAGACAGACTTAGACCCTACCCGTCGATACTATAGACAGACTTAGACCCTACCCGTTAGTATTATAGACAGGCTTAGACCCTACCCGTCGATACTATAGACAGGCTTAGACCCTACCCGTTAGTATTATAGACAGACTTAGACCCTACCCGTCGATACTATAGACAGACTTAGACCCTACCCATCGATACTATAGACAGGCTTAGACCCTACCCATCGATACTATAGACAGGCTTAGACCCTACCCGTCGATATTATAGACAGGCTTAGACCCTACCCGTCGATTATATAGACAGGCTTAGACCCTACCCATCGATACTATAGACAGGCTTAGACCCTACCCGTTAGTATTATAGACAGGCTTAGACCCTACCCATCGATACTATAGACAGGCTTAGACCCTACCCATCGATACTATAGACAGACTTAGACCCTACCCGTCGATACTATAGACAGGCTTAGACCCTACCCATCGATACTATAGACAGACTTAGACCCTACCCATCGATACTATAGACAGGCTTAGACCCTACCCATCGATACTATAGACAGGCTTAGACCCTACCCGTTGATACTATAGACAGGCTTAGACCCTACCCGTCGATACTATAGACAGGCTTAGACCCTACCCATCGATACTATAGACAGACTTAGACCCTACCCATCGATACTATAGACAGGCTTAGACCCTACCCATCGATACTATAGACAGGCTTAGACCCTACCCATCGATACTATAGACAGGCTTAGACCCTACCCGTTAGTATTATAGACAGACTTAGACCCTACCCGTTGATACTATAGACAGGCTTAAACCCTACCTGTTAGTATTATAGACAGACTTAGACCCTACCCATCGATACTATAGACAGACTTAGACCCTACCCATCGATACTATAGACAGGCTTAGACCCTACCCGTCGATACTATAGACAGGCTTAGACCCTACCCGTTAGTATTATAGACAGACTTAGACCCTACCCATCGATACTATAGACAGGCTTAGACCCTACCCGTCGATACTATAGACAGGCTTAGACCCTACCCGTCGATACTATAGACAGGCTTAGACCCTACCCGTTAGTATTATAGACAGGCTTAGACCCTACCCATCGATACTATAGACAGACTTAGACCCTACCCGTTAGTATTATATAGACAGGCTTAGACCCTACCCATCGATACTATAGACAGGCTTAGACCCTACCCGTTAGTATTATATAGACAGACTTAGACCCTACCCATCGATACTATAGACAGACTTAGACCCTACCCATCGATACTATAGACAGGCTTAGACCCTACCCGTTAGTATTATAGACAGGCTCAGACCTTACCCGTTAGTATTATAGACAGGCTTAGACCCTACCCGTTAGTATTATAGACAGGCTTAGACCCTACCCATCGATACTATAGACAGGCTTTGACCCTACCCATCGATACTATAGACAGGCTTAGACCCTACCCGTTAGTATTATAGACAGGCTTAGACCCTACCCGTCGATACTATAGACAGACTTAGACCCTACCCGTTAGTATTATAGACAGGCTTAGACCCTACCCGTCGATACTATAGACAGGCTTAGACCCTACCCGTCGATACTATTGACAGGCTTAGACCCTACCCATCGATACTATAGACAGGCTTAGACCCTACCCATCGATACTATAGACAGGCTTAGACCCTACCCATCGATACTATAGACAGGCTTAGACCCTACCCATCGATACTATAGACAGGCTTAGACCCTACCCATCGATACTATAGACAGGCTTAGACCCTACCCGTTAGTATTATAGACAGGCTTAGACCCTACCCGTCGATACTATAGACAGGCTTAGACCCTACCCATCGATGCTATAGACAGGCTTAGACCCTACCCATCGATACTATAGACAGGCTTAGACCCTACCCGTTAGTATTATAGACAGGCTTAGACCCTACCCGTTAGTATTATAGACAGACTTAGACCCTACACATCGATACTATAGACAGACTTAGACCCTACCCATCGATACTATAGACAGGCTTAGACCCTACCCATCGATACTATAGACAGGCTTAGACCCTACCCATCGATACTATAGACAGACTTAGACCCTACCCATCGATACTATAGACAGGCTTAGACCCTACCCGTCGATACTATAGACAGGCTTAGACCCTACCCGTTAGTATTATAGACAGACTTAGACCCTACCCATCGATAATATAGACAGGCTTAGACCCTACCCGTCGATACTATAGACAGGCTTAGACCCTACCCGTCGATACTATAGACAGGCTTAGACCCTACCCGTTAGTATTATAGACAGGCTTAGACCCTACCCATCGATACTATAGACAGACTTCGACCCTACCCGTTAGTATTATATAGACAGGCTTAGACCCTACCCATCGATACTATAGACAGGCTTAGACCCTACCCGTTAGTATTATATAGACAGACTTAGACCCTACCCATCGATACTATAGACAGACTTAGACCCTACCCATCGATACTATAGACAGGCTTAGACCCTACCCGTTAGTATTATAGACAGGCTCAGACCTTACCCGTTAGTATTATAGACAGGCTTAGACCCTACCCATCGATACTATAGACAGACTTAGACCCTACCCGTTAGTATTATATAGACAGGCTTAGACCCTACCCATCGATACTATAGACAGACTTAGACCCTACCCATCGATACTATAGACAGGCTTAGACCCTACCCGTTAGTATTATAGACAGGCTCAGACCCTACCCGTTAGTATTATAGACAGGCTTAGACCCTACCCGTTAGTATTATAGACAGGCTTAGACCCTACCCATCGATACTATAGACAGGCTTAGACCCTACCCATTGATACTATAGACAGGCTTAGACCCTTCCCGTTAGTATTATAGACAGGCTTAGACCCTACCCGTCGGTACTATAGACAGACTTAGACCCTACCCGCTAGTATTATAGACAGGCTTAGACCCTACCCGTTAGTATTATAGACAGGCTTAGACCCTACCCGTTAGTATTATAGACAGGCTTAGACCCTACCCGTCGATACTATAGACAGGCTTAGACCCTACCCGTTAGTATTATAGACAGGCTTAGACCCTACCCATCGATACTATAGACAGGCTTAGACCCTACCCGTCAGTATTATAGACAGACTTAGACCCTACCCGTTAGTATTATAGACAGGCTTAGACCCTACCCGTTAGTATTATAGACAGGCTTAGACCCTACCCGTTAGTATTATAGACAGAATTAGACCCTACCCGTCAATACTATAGACAGGCTTAGACCCTACGCGTCGATACTATAGACAGACTTAGACCCTACCCGTTAGTATTATAGACAGGCTTAGACCCTACCCATCGATACTATAGACAGGCTTAGACCCTACCCGTTAGTATTATAGACAGGCTTAAAACCTACCCGTTAGTATTATAGACAGGCTTAGACCCTACCCGTCAGTATTATAGACAGGCTTAGTCCCTACCCGTTAGTATTATAGACAGGCTTAGACCCTACCCGTTAGTATTATAGACAGGCTTAGACCCTACCCGTTAGTATTATAGACATGCTTAGACCCTACCCGTTAGTATTATAGACAGGCTTAGACCCTACCCGTTAGTATTATAGACAGGCTTAGACCCTACCCATCGATACTATAGACAGGCTTAGACCCTACCCGTTAGTATTATAGACAGGCTCAGACCCTACCCGTTAGTATTATAGACAGGCTTAGACCCTACCCGTTAGTATTATAGACAGGCTTAGACCCTACCCATCGATACTATAGACAGGCTTAGACCCTACCCATTGATACTATAGACAGGCTTAGACCCCTCCCGTTAGTATTATAGACAGGCTTAGAACCTACCCGTCGATACTACAGACAGACTTAGACCCTACCCGTTAGTATTATAGACAGGCTTAGACCCTACCCGTTAGTATTATAGACAGGCTTAGACCCTACCCGTCGATACTATAGACAGACTTAGACCCTACCCATCGATACTATAGACAGGCTTAGACCCTACCCGTCGATTTATAGACAGGCTTAGACCCTACCCGTCGATACTATAGACAGACTTAGACCCTACCCGTTGATACTATAGACAGACTTAGACCCTACCCATCGATACTATAGACAGACTTAGACCCTACCCATCGATACCATAGACAGACTTAGACCCTACCCGTCGATACTATGGGCAGGCTTAGACCCTACCCATCAGTATTATAGATAGATATTATAGACAGGCTTAGACCCTACCCGTTGATACTATAGACAGACTTAGACCCTACCCATCGATATTATAGACAGACTTAGACCCTACCCATCGATACTATAGACAGACTTAGACCCTACCCATCGATACTATAGACAGGCTTAGACCCTACCCATCGATACTATAGACAGGCTTAGACCCTACCCATCGATACTATAGACAGGCTTAGACCCTACCCGTTGATACTATAGACAGGCTTAGACCCTACCCGTTAGTATTATAGACAGGCTTAGACCCTACCCATCGATACTACAGACAGGCTTAGACCCTAACCGTCGATACTATAGACAGGCTTAGACCCTACCCGTCGATACTATAGACAGGCTTAGACCCTACCCATCGATACTACAGACAGGCTTAGACCCTACCCATCGATACTATAGACAGGCTTAGACCCTACCCATCGATACTACAGACAGGCTTAGACCCTACCCATCGATACTATAGACAGGCTTAGACCCTACCCATCGATACTATAGACAGACTTAGACCCTACCCGTCGATACTATAGACAGACTTAGACCCTACCCGTTAGTATTATAGACAGACTTAGAACCTATCCGTCGATACTATAGACAGACTTAGACCCTACCCGTCGATACTATAGACAGACTTAGACCCTACCCGTTAGTATTATAGACAGGCTTAGACCCTACCCGTTAGTATTATAGACAGGCTTAGACCCTACCCGTCGATACTATAGACAGGCTTAGACCCTACCCGTTAGTATTATAGACAGACTTAGACCCTACCCTGTCGATACTATAGACAGACTTAGACCCTACCCATCGATACTATAGACAGGCTTAGACCCTACCCATCGATACTATAGACAGGCTTAGACCCTACCCGTCGATATTATAGACAGGCTTAGACCCTACCCGTCGATTATATAGACAGGCTTAGACCCTACCCATCGATACTATAGACAGGCTTAGACCCTACCCGTCGATACTATAGACAGGCTTAGACCCTACCCATCGATACTATAGACAGACTTAGACCCTACCCATCGATACTATAGACAGGCTTAGACCCTACCCGTTAGTATTATAGACAGACTTAGACCCTACCCGTTGATACTATAGACAGGCTTAACCCTACCTGTTAGTATTATAGACAGACTTAGACCCTACCCATCGATACTATAGACAGACTTAGACCCTACCCATCGATACTATAGACAGGCTTAGACCCTACCCGTCGATACTATAGACAGGCTTAGACCCTACCCGTTAGTATTATAGACAGACTTAGACCCTACCCATCGATACTATAGACAGGCTTAGACCCTACCCGTCGATACTATAGACAGGCTTAGACCCTACCCGTCGATACTATAGACAGGCTTAGACCACACCCGTTAGTATTATAGACAGGCTTAGACCCTACCCATCGATACTATAGACAGACTTAGACCCTACCCTTTAGTATTATATAGACAGGCTTAGACCCTACCCATCGATACTATAGACAGGCTTAGACCCTACCCGTTAGTATTATATAGACAGACTTAGACCCTACCCATCGATACTATAGACAGACTTAGACCCTACCCATCGATACTATAGACAGGCTTAGACCCTACCCGTTAGTATTATAGACAGGCTCAGACCTTACCCGTTAGTATTATAGACAGGCTTAGACCCTACCCGTTAGTATTATAGACAGGCTTAGACCCTACCCATCGATACTATAGACAGGCTTAGACCCTACCCATCGATACTATAGACAGGCTTAGACCCTACCCGTTAGTATTATAGACAGGCTTAGACCCTACCCGTCGATACTATAGACAGACTTAGACCCTACCCATTAGTATTATAGACAGGCTTAGACCCTACCCGTTAGTATTATAGACAGGCTTAGACCCTACCCGTCGATACTATAGACAGGCTTAGACCCTACCCGTCGATACTATTGACAGGCTTAGACCCTACCCATCGATACTATAGACAGGCTTAGACCCTACCCATCGATACTATAGACAGGCTTAGACCCTACCCATCGATACTATAGACAGGCTTAGACCCTACCCGTTAGTATTATAGACAGGCTTAGACCCTACCCATCGATACTATAGACAGGCTTAGACCCTACCCATCGATACTATAGACAGGCTTAGACCCTACCCATCGATACTATAGACAGGCTTAGACCCTACCCGTTAGTATTATAGACAGGCTTAGACCCTACCCATCGATACTATAGACAGGCTTAGACCCTACCCATCGATACTATAGACAGGCTTAGACCCTACCCATCGATACTATAGACAGGCTTAGACCCTACCCATCGGTACTATAGACAGGCTTAGACCCTACCCGTTGGTATTATAGACAGACTTAGACCCTACCCGTTGATACTATAGACAGGCTTAAACCCTACCTGTTAGTATTATAGACAGACTTAGACCCTACCCATCGATACTATAGACAGACTTAGACCCTACCCATCGATACTATAGACAGGCTTAGACCCTACCCGTCGATACTATAGACAGGCTTAGAACCTACCCGTTAGTATTATAGACAGGCTTAGACCCTACCCGTTAGTATTGTAGACAGACTTTGACCCTACCCATCGATACTATAGACAGGCTTAGACCCTACCCGTCGATACTATAGACAGGCTTAGACCCTACCCGTCGATACTATAGACAGGCTTAGACCCTACCCATCGATACTATAGACAGGCTTAGACCCTATCCGTCGTTACTATAGACAGGCTTAGACCCTACCCGTTAGTATTATAGACAGGCTTAGACCCTACCCATCGATACTATAGACAGACTTAGACCCTACCCGTTAGTATTATATAGACAGGCTTAGACCCTACCCATCGATACTATAGACAGGCTTAGACCCTACCCATCGATACTATAGACAGGCTTAGACCCTACCCGTTAGTATTATAGACAGGCTCAGACCCTACCCGTTAGTATTATAGACAGGCTTAGACCCTACCCGTTAGTATTATAGACAGGCTTACACCCTACCCATCGATACTATAGACAGGCTTAGACCCTACCCATTGATACTATAGACAGGCTTAGACCCTTCCCGTTAGTATTATAGACAGGCTTAGACCCTACCCGTCAGTACTATAGACAGACTTAGACCCTACCCGCTAGTATTATAGACAGGCTTAGGCCCTACCCGTTAGTATTATAGACAGGCTTAGAACCTACCCGTCGATACTATAGACAGACTTAGACCCTACCCATCGATACTATAGACAGGCTTAGACCCTACCCGTTAGTATTATAGACAGGCTTAGACCCTACCCGTTAGTATTATAGACAGACTTAGACCCTACCCGTCGATACTATAGACAGACTTAGACCCTACCCGTCGATACTATAGACAGACTTATACCCTACCCGTTGATACTATAGACAGGCTTAAACCCTACCTGTTAGTATTATAGACAGACTTAGACCCTACCCGTCGATACTATAGACAGACTTAGACCCTACCCATCGATACTATAGACAGGCTTAGACCCTACCCGTTAGTATTATAGACAGGCTTTGACCCTACCCGTCGATACTATAGACAGGCTTAGACCCTACCCATCGATACTATAGACAGACTTAGACCCTACCCATCGATACTATAGACAGGCTTAGACCCTACCCGTCGATACTATAGACAGGCTTAGACCCTACCCGTTAGTATTATAGACAGGCTTAGACCTTACCCATCGATACTATAGACAGGCTTAGACCCTACCCGTCGATACTATAGACAGACTTAGACCCTACCCGTCGATACTATAGACAGGCTTAGACCCTACCCGTTAGTATTATAGACAGGCTTACACCCTACCCGTCGATACTATAGACAGGCTTAGGTCCTACCCGTCGATACTATAGACAGGCTTAGACCCTACCCGTCGATACTATAGACAGGCTTAGACCCTACCCGTTAGTATTATAGACAGGCTTAGACCCTACCCGTTAGTATTATAGACAGACTTAGACCCTAACCATCGATACTATAGACAGGCTTAGACCCTACCCATCGATACTATAGACAGGCTTAGACCCTACCCGTTGATACTATAGACAGGCTTAGACCCTACCCATCGATACTATAGACAGGCTTAGACCCTACCCATCGATACTATAGACAGGCTTAGACCCTACCCGTTAGTATTATAGACAGGCTTAGACCCTACCCGTTAGTATTATAGACAGGCTTAGACCCTACCCGTCAGTATTATAGACAGGCTTAGACCCTACCCGTTAGTATTATAGACAGGCTTAGACCCTACCCGTTAGTATTATAGACAGGCTTAGACCCTACCCGTTAGTATTATAGACATGCTTAGACCCTACCCGTTAGTATTATAGACAGGCTTAGACCCTACCCGTTAGTATTATAGACAGGCTTAGACCCTACCCATCGATACTATAGACAGGCTTAGACCCTACCCGTTAGTATTATAGACAGGCTCAGACCCTACCCGTTAGTATTATAGACAGGCTTAGACCCTACCCGTTAGTATTATAGACAGGCTTAGACCCTACCCATCGATACTATAGACAGGCTTAGACCCTACCCGTCGATACTATAGACAGGCTTAGACCCTACCCGTCGATACTATAGACAGGCTTAGACCCTACCCGCTTAGTATTATAACAGGCTTAGACCCTACCAGTAGTATTATAGACAGGCTTAGACCCTTACCCGTTCGATACTATAGACAGGCTTAGACCCTACCCATCGATACTATAGACAGGCTTAGTACCCTACCCGATTAGTATAATAGACAGACTTAGACCCTACCCGTCGTATACTATAGACAGGCTTAGACCCTACCCATCGATACTATAGACAGAGCTAGACCCTACCCATCGATACTATATAGACAGGCTTAGACCCTACCCGTTAGTATTATAGACAGGCTTAGACCCTACCCGTCGATACTATAGACAGGCTTAGACCCTACCCGTCGATACTATAGACAGGCTTAGACCCTACCCGTCGATACTATAGACAGGCTTAGACCCTACCCGTTAGTATTATAGACAGGCTTGAGACCCTACCCGTCGATACTATAGACAGGCTTAGGTCCCTACCCGTCGATACTATAGACAGGCTTAGACCCTACCCCGTCGATACTATAGACAGGCTTAGACCCTACCCGTTAGTATTATAGACAGGCTTAGACCCTACCCGTTAGTATATAGACAGACTTAGACCCTAACCATCGATACTATAGACAGGCTTAGACCCTACCCATCGATACTATAGACAGGCTTAGACCCTACCCATTGATACTATAGACAGGCTTAGACCCTACCCATCGATACTATAGACAGGCTTAGACCCTACCCATCGATACTTATAGACAGGCTTAGACCCTACCCGTTAGTATTATAGACAGGCTTAGACCCTACCCGTTAGTATTATAGACAGGCTTAGACCCTACCCGTCAGGTATTATAGACAGGCTTAGGACCCTACCCGTTAGTATTATAGACAGGCTTAGACCCTACCCGTTAGTATTATAGACAGGCTTAGACCCTACCCCGTTAGTATTACTAGACATGCTTAGACCCTACCCGTTAGTATTATAGACAGGCTTAGACCCTACCCGTTAGTATTATAGACAGGCTTAGACCCTACCCATCGATACTATAGGACAGGCTTAGACCCTACCCGTTAGTATTATAGACAGGCTCAGACCCTATCCCGTAAGCAGGGCTTAGTCCTACCCGTTAGTATTATAGACAGGCTTAGACCCTACCCCAAATTAGATACTATAGACAG
>CM062487.1:53765787-53870787 GCA_031479575.1 Coregonus ussuriensis
CCGTTAGGTATTATAGACAGGCTTTAGACCCTACCCGTTAGTATTATAGACAGGCTTACACCCTACCCATCGATACTATAGACAGGCTTAGACCCTACCCATTGATACTATAGACAGGCTTAGACCCTTCCCGTTAGTATTATAGACAGGCTTAGACCCTACCCGTCGGTACTATAGACAGACTTAGACCCTACCCGCTAGTATTATAGACAGGCTTAGACCCTTCCCGTTAGTATCATAGACAGGCTTAGAACCAACCCGTCGATACTATAGACAGACTTAGACCCTACCCATTGATACTATAGACAGGCTTAGACCCTACCCGTTAGTATTATAGACAGGCTTAGACCCTACCCGTTAGTATTATAGACAGACTTAGACCCTACCCGTCGATACTATAGACAGACTTAGACCCTACCCGTCGATACTATAGACAGACTTATACCCTACCCGTTGATTTGATACTATAGACAGGCTTAAACCCTACCTGTTAGTATTATAGACAGACTTAGACCCTACCCGTCGATACTATAGACAGACTTAGACCCTACCCATCGATACTATAGACAGGCTTAGACCCTACCCGTTAGTATTATAGACAGGCTTTGACCCTACCCGTCGATACTATAGACAGGCTTAGACCCTACCCATCGATACTATAGACAGACTTAGACCCTACCCATCGATACTATAGACAGGCTTAGACCCTACCCGTCGATACTATAGACAGGCTTAGACCCTACCCGTTAGTATTATAGACAGGCTTAGACCCTACCCATCGATACTATAGACAGGCTTAGACCCTACCCGTCGATACTATAGACAGACTTAGACCCTACCCGTCGATACTATAGACAGGCTTAGACCCTACCCGTTAGTATTATAGACAGGCTTAGACCCTACCCGTCGATACTATAGACAGGCTTAGGTCCTACCCGTCGATACTATAGACAGGCTTAGACCCTACCCGTCGATACTATAGACAGGCTTAGACCCTACCCGTTAGTATTATAGACAGACTTAGACCCTACCCATCGATACTATAGACAGGCTTAGACCCTACCCATCGATACTATAGACAGGCTTAGACCCTACCCATCGATACTATAGACAGGCTTAGACCCTACCCGTTAGTATTATAGACAGGCTTAGACCCTACCCGTTAGTATTATAGACAGGCTTAGACCCTACCCGTCAGTATTATAGACAGGCTTAGACCCTACCCGTTAGTATTATAGACAGGCTTAGACCCTACCCGTTAGTATTATAGACAGGCTTAGACCCTACCCGTTAGTATTATAGACATGCTTAGACCCTACCCGTTAGTATTATAGACAGGCTTAGACCCTACCCGTTAGTATTATAGACAGGCTTAGACCCAACCCATCGATACTATAGACAGGCTTAGACCCTACCCGTTAGTATTATAGACAGGCTCAGACCCTACCCGTTAGTATTATAGACAGGCTTAGACCCTACCCGTTAGTATTATAGACAGGCTTAGACCCTACCCATCGATACTATAGACAGGCTTAGACCCTACCCGTCGATACTATAGACAGGCTTAGACCCTACCCGTTGATACTATAGACAGGCTTAGACCCTACCCGTTAGTATTATAGACAGGCTTAGACCCTACCCATTGATACTATAAACAGGCTTAGACCCTTCCCGTTAGTATCATAGACAGGCTTAGACCCTACCCGTCGATACTATAGACAGACTTAGACCCTACCCGCTAGTATTATAGACAGGCTTAGACCCTACCCGTTAGTATTATAGACAGGCTTAGACCCTACCCGTCGATACTATAGACAGACTTAGACCCTACCCATCGATACTATAGACAGGCTTAGACCCTACCCGTTAGTATTATAGACAGACTTAGACAATACCCGTCGATACTATAGACAGGCTTAGACCCTACCCATCGATACTATAGACAGGCTTAGACCCTACCCATCGATACTATAGACAGGCTTAGACCCTACCCGTTAGTATTATAGACAGGCTTAGACCCTACCCGTCGATACTATAGACAGGCTTAGACCCTACCCGTCGATACTATAGACAGGCTTAGACCCTACCCGTCGATACTATAGACAGGCTTAGACCCTACCCGTTAGTATTATAGACAGGCTTAGACCCTACCCGTTAGTATTATAGACAGACTTAGACCCTACCCATTGATACTATAGACAGGCTTAGACCCTACCCATCGATACTATAGACAGGCTTAGACCCTACACATTGATACTATAGACAGGCTTAGACCCTACCCATCGATACTATAGACAGGCTTAGACCCTACCCATCGATACTATAGACAGGCTTAGACCCTACCCGTTAGTATTATAGACAGGCTTAGACCCTACCCGTCGATACTATAGACAGGCTTAGACCCTACCGTCAGTATTATAGACAGACTTAGACCCTACCCGTTAGTATTATAGACAGGCTTAGACCCTACCCGTTAGTATTATAGACAGGCTTAGACCCTATCCGTTAGTATTATAGACAGGCTTAGACCCTACCCGTCGATACTATAGACAGGCTTAGACCCTACCCGTAGATACTATAGACAGACTTAGACCCTACCCGTTAGTATTATAGACAGGCTTAGACCCTACCCATCGATACTATAGACAGGCTTAGACCCTACCCGTTAGTATTATAGACAGGCTTAGACCCTACCCGTCAGTATTACAGACAGGCTTAGACCCTACCCGTTAGTATTATAGACAGGCTTAGACCCTACCCGTTAGTATTTATTATAGACAGGCTTAGACCCTACCCGTTAGTATTATAGACAGGCTTAGACCCTACCCGTTAGTATTATAGACAGGCTTAGTCCCTACCCGTTAGTATTATAGATAGGCTTAGACCCTACCCATCGATACTATAGACAGGCTTAGACCCTACCCATTGATACTATAGACAGGCTTAGACCCTTCCCGTTAGTATTATAGACAGGCTTAGACCCTACCCCGTCGATACTATAGACAGACTTAGACCCTACCCGCTAGTATTATAGACAGGCTTAGACCCTACCCGTTAGTATTATAGACAGGCTTAGACCCTACCCGTCGATACTATAGACAGACTTAGACCCTACCCATCGATACTATAGACAGGCTTAGATCCTACCCGTTAGTATTATAGACAGGCTTAGACCCTACCCGTTAGTATTATAGACAGGCTTAGACCCTACCCGTCGATACTATAGACAGGCTTAGACCCTACCCGTCGATACTATAGACAGACTTAGACCCTACCCGTTAGTATTATAGACAGGCTTAGACCCTACCCATCGATACTATAGACAGGCTTAGACCCTACCCGTTAGTATTATAGACAGGCTTAGACCCTACCCGTCAGTATTATAGACAGGCTTAGACCCTACCCGTTAGTATTATAGACAGGCTTAGACCCTACCCGTTAGTATTATAGACAGGCTTAGACCCTACCCGTTAGTTTTATAGACAGGCTTAGACCCTACCCGTTAGTATTATAGACAGGCTTAGTCCCTACCCGTTAGTATTATAGACAGGCTTAGACCCTACCCATCGATACTATAGACAGGCTTAGACCCTACCCATTGATACTATAGACAGGCTTAGACCCTTCCCGTTAGTATTATAGACAGGCTTAGACCCTACCCGTCGATACTATAGACAGACTTAGACCCTACCCGCTAGTATTATAGACAGGCTAGGCTTAGACCCTACCCGTTAGTATTATAGACAGGCTTAGACCCTACCCGTCGATACTATAGACAGACTTAGACCCTACCCATCGATACTATAGACAGGCTTAGATCCTACCCGTTAGTATTATAGACAGACTTAGACCCTACCCGTTGATACTATAGACAGGCTTAAACCCTACCTGTTAGTATTATAGACAGACTTAGACCCTACCCGTCGATACTATAGACAGACTTAGACCCTACCCATCGATACTATAGACAGGCTTAGACCCTACCCGTTAGTATTATAGACAGACTTAGACCCTACCCATTGATACTATAGACAGGCTTAGACCCTACCCATCGATACTATAGACAGGCTTAGACCCTACACATTGATACTATAGACAGGCTTAGACCCTACCCATCGATACTATAGACAGGCTTAGACCCTACCCATCGATACTATAGACAGGCTTAGAACCTACCCGTTAGTATTATAGACAGGCTTAGACCCTACCCGTCGATACTATAGACAGGCTTAGACCCTACCGTCAGTATTATAGACAGACTTAGACCCTACCCATTAGTATTATAGACAGGCTTAGACCCTACCCGTTAGTATTATAGACAGGCTTAGACCCTATCCGTTAGTATTATAGACAGGCTTAGACCCTACCCGTCGATACTATAGACAGGCTTAGACCCTACCCGTAGATACTATAGACAGACTTAGACCCTACCCGTTAGTATTATAGACAGGCTTAGACCCTACCCATCGATACTATAGACAGGCTTAGACCCTATCCGTCGTTACTATAGACAGGCTTAGACCCTACCCGTTAGTATTATAGACAGGCTTAGACCCTACCCATCGATACTATAGACAGACTTAGACCCTACCCGTTAGTATTATATAGACAGGCTTAGACCCTACCCATCGATACTATAGACAGGCTTAGACCCTACCCATCGATACTATAGACAGGCTTAGACCCTACCCGTTAGTATTATAGACAGGCTCAGACCCTACCCGTTAGTATTATAGACAGGCTTAGACCCTACCCGTTAGTATTATAGACAGGCTTACACCCTACACATCGATACTATAGACAGGCTTAGACCCTACCCATTGATACTATAGACAGGCTTAGACCCTTCCCGTTAGTATTATAGACAGGCTTAGACCCTACCCGTCGGTACTATAGACAGACTTAGACCCTACCCGCTAGTATTATAGACAGGCTTAGACCCTTCCCGTTAGTATCATAGACAGGCTTAGAACCAACCCGTCGATACTATAGACAGACTTAGACCCTACCCATCGATACTATAGACAGGCTTAGACCCTACCCGTTAGTATTATAGACAGGCTTAGACCCTACCCGTTAGTATTATAGACAGACTTAGACCCTACCCGTCGATACTATAGACAGACTTAGACCCTACCCGTCGATACTATAGACAGACTTATACCCTACCCGTTGATACTATAGACAGGCTTAAACCCTACCTGTTAGTATTATAGACAGACTTAGACCCTACCCGTCGATACTATAGACAGACTTAGACCCTACCCATCGATACTATAGACAGGCTTAGACCCTACCCGTTAGTATTATAGACAGGCTTTGACCCTACCCGTCGATACTATAGACAGGCTTAGACCCTACCCATCGATACTATAGACAGACTTAGACCCTACCCATCGATACTATAGACAGGCTTAGACCCTACCCGTCGATACTATAGACAGGCTTAGACCCTACCCGTTAGTATTATAGACAGGCTTAGACCCTACCCATCGATACTATAGACAGGCTTAGACCCTACCCGTCGATACTATAGACAGACTTAGACCCTACCCGTCGATACTATAGACAGGCTTAGACCCTACCCGTTAGTATTATAGACAGGCTTAGACCCTACCCGTCGATACTATAGACAGGCTTAGGTCCTACCCGTCGATACTATAGACAGGCTTAGACCCTACCCGTCGATACTATAGACAGGATTAGACCCTACCCGTTAGTATTATAGACAGACTTAGACCCTACCCATCGATACTATAGACAGGCTTAGACCCTACCCATCGATACTATAGACAGGCTTAGACCCTACCCATCGATACTATAGACAGGCTTAGACCCTACCCGTTAGTATTATAGACAGGCTTAGACCCTACCCGTTAGTATTATAGACAGGCTTAGACCCTACCCGTCAGTATTATAGACAGGCTTAGACCCTACCCGTTAGTATTATAGACAGGCTTAGACCCTACCCGTTAGTATTATAGACAGGCTTAGACCCTACCCGTTAGTATTATAGACATGCTTAGACCCTACCCGTTAGTATTATAGACAGGCTTAGACCCTACCCGTTAGTATTATAGACAGGCTTAGACCCAACCCATCGATACTATAGACAGGCTTAGACCCTACCCGTTAGTATTATAGACAAACTCAGACCCTACCCGTTAGTATTATAGACAGGCTTAGACCCTACCCGTTAGTATTATAGACAGGCTTAGACCCTACCCATCGATACTATAGACAGGCTTAGACCCTACCCGTCGATACTATAGACAGGCTTAGACCCTACCCGTTGATACTATAGACAGGCTTAGACCCTACCCGTTAGTATTATAGACAGGCTTAGACCCTACCCATTGATACTATAGACAGGCTTAGACCCTTCCCGTTAGTATTATAGACAGGCTTAGACCCTACCCGTCGATACTATAGACAGACTTAGACCCTACCCGCTAGTATTATAGACAGGCTTAGACCCTACCCGTTAGTATTATAGACAGGCTTAGACCCTACCCGTCGATACTATAGACAGACTTAGACCCTACCCATCGATACTATAGACAGGCTTAGACCCTACCCGTTAGTATTATAGACAGACTTAGACAATACCCGTCGATACTATAGACAGGCTTAGACCCTACCCATCGATACTATAGACAGGCTTAGACCCTACCCATCGATACTATAGACAGGCTTAGACCCTACCCGTTAGTATTATAGACAGGCTTAGACCCTACCCGTCGATACTATAGACAGGCTTAGACCCTACCCGTCGATACTATAGACAGGCTTAGACCCTACCCGTCGATACTATAGACAGGCTTAGACCCTACCCGTTAGTATTATAGACAGGCTTAGACCCTACCCGTTAGTATTATAGACAGACTTAGACCCTACCCATTGATACTATAGACAGGCTTAGACCCTACCCATCGATACTATAGACAGGCTTAGACCCTACACATTGATACTATAGACAGGCTTAGACCCTACCCATCGATACTATAGACAGGCTTAGACCCTACCCATCGATACTATAGACAGGCTTAGACCCTACCCGTTAGTATTATAGACAGGCTTAGACCCTACCCGTCGATACTATAGACAGGCTTAGACCCTACCGTCAGTATTATAGACAGACTTAGACCCTACCCGTTAGTATTATAGACAGGCTTAGACCCTACCCGTTAGTATTATAGACAGGCTTAGACCCTATCCGTTAGTATTATAGACAGGCTTAGACCCTACCCGTCGATACTATAGACAGGCTTAGACCCTACCCGTAGATACTATAGACAGACTTAGACCCTACCCGTTAGTATTATAGACAGGCTTAGACCCTACCCATCGATACTATAGACAGGCTTAGACCCTACCCGTTAGTATTATAGACAGGCTTAGACCCTACCCGTCAGTATTATAGACAGGCTTAGACCCTACCCGTTAGTATTATAGACAGGCTTAGACCCTACCCGTTAGTATTATAGACAGGCTTAGACCCTACCCGTTAGTATTATAGACAGGCTTAGACCCTACCCGTTAGTATTATAGACAGGCTTAGTCCCTACCCGTTAGTATTATAGATAGGCTTAGCTTAGACCCTACCCATCGATACTATAGACAGGCTTAGACCCTACCCATTGATACTATAGACAGGCTTAGACCCTTCCCGTTAGTATTATAGACAGGCTTAGACCCTACCCGTCGATACTATAGACAGACTTAGACCCTACCCGCTAGTATTATAGACAGGCTTAGACCCTACCCGTTAGTATTATAGACAGGCTTAGACCCTACCCGTCGATACTATAGACAGACTTAGACCCTACCCATCGATACTATAGACAGGCTTAGATCCTACCCGTTAGTATTATAGACAGGCTTAGACCCTACCCGTTAGTATTATAGACAGGCTTAGACCCTACCCGTCGATACTATAGACAGGCTTAGACCCTACCCGTCGATACTATAGACAGACTTAGACCCTACCCGTTAGTATTATAGACAGGCTTAGACCCTACCCATCGATACTATAGACAGGCTTAGACCCTACCCGTTAGTATTATAGATAGACAGGCTTAGACCCTACCCGTCAGTATTATAGACAGGCTTAGACCCTACCCGTTAGTATTATAGACAGGCTTAGACCCTACCCGTTAGTATTATAGACAGGCTTAGACCCTACCCGTTAGTTTTATAGACAGGCTTAGACCCTACCCGTTAGTATTATAGACAGGCTTAGTCCCTACCCGTTAGTATTATAGACAGGCTTAGACCCTACCCATCGATACTATAGACAGGCTTAGACCCTACCCATTGATACTATAGACAGGCTTAGACCCTTCCCGTTAGTATTATAGACAGGCTTAGACCCTACCCGTCGATACTATAGACAGACTTAGACCCTACCCGCTAGTATTATAGACAGGCTTAGACCCTACCCGTTAGTATTATAGACAGGCTTAGACCCTACCCGTCGATACTATAGACAGACTTAGACCCTACCCATCGATACTATAGACAGGCTTAGATCCTACCCGTTAGTATTATAGACAGACTTAGACCCTACCCGTTGATACTATAGACAGGCTTAAACCCTACCTGTTAGTATTATAGACAGACTTAGACCCTACCCGTCGATACTATAGACAGACTTAGACCCTACCCATCGATACTATAGACAGGCTTAGACCCTACCCGTTAGTATTATAGACAGGCTTAGACCCTACCCATCGATACTATAGACAGGCTTAGACCCTACCCATCGATACTATAGACAGACTTAGACCCTACCCATCGATACTATAGACAGGCTTAGACCCTACCCGTCGATACTATAGACAGGCTTAGACCCTACCCGTTAGTATTATAGACAGGCTTAGACCCTACCCATCGATACTATAGACAGGCTTAGACCCTACCCGTCGATACTATAGACAGGCTTAGACCCTACCCGTTAGTATTATAGACAGGCTTAGACCCTACCCATCGATACTATAGACAGACTTAGACCCTACCCGTCGATACTATAGACAGGCTTAGACCCTACCCGTTAGTATTATAGACAGGCTTAGACCCTACCCGTCGATACTATAGACAGGCTTAGACCCTACCCGTCGATACTATAGACAGGCTTAGACCCTACCCGTCGATACTATAGACAGGCTTAGACCCTACCCGTTAGTATTATAGACAGGCTTAGACCCTACCCGTTAGTATTATAGACAGACTTAGACCCTACCCATCGATACTATAGACAGGCTTAGACCCTACCCATCGATACTATAGACAGGCTTAGACCCTACCCATTGATACTATAGACAGGCTTAGACCCTACCCATCGATACTATAGACAGGCTTAGACCCTACCCATCGATACTATAGACAGGCTTAGACCCTACCCGTTAGTATTATAGACAGGCTTAGACCCTACCCATCGATACTATAGACAGGCTTAGACCCTACCCATCGATACTATAGACAGACTTAGACCCTACCCATCGATACTATAGACAGAATTAGACCATACCCATCGATACTATAGACAGGCTTAGACCCTACCCATTGATACTATAGACAGGCTTAGACCCTACCCATCGATACTATAGACAGGCTTAGACCCTACCCGTCGATACTATAGACAGGCTTAGACCCTACCCGTTAGTATTATAGACAGGCTTAGACCCTACCCATCGATACTATAGACAGGCTTAGACCCTACCCGTTAGTATTATAGACAGGCTTAGACCCTACCCGTCGATACTATAGACAGGCTTAGACCCTACCCGTTAGTATTATAGACAGGCTTAGACCCTACCCATCGATACTATAGACAGACTTAGACCCTACCCGTTAGTATTATAGACAGGCTTAGACCCTACCCATCGATACTATAGATAGGATTAGACCCTACCCGTTAGTATTATAGACAGGCTTAGACCCTACCCGTTAGTATTATAGACAGACTTAGACCCTACCCGTCAGTATTATAGACAGGCTTAGACCCTACCCATCGATACTATAGACAGGCTTAGACCCTACACATTGATACTATAGACAGGCTTAGACCCTACCCATCGATACTATAGACAGGCTTAGACCCTACCTGTTAGTATTATAGACAGGCTTAGACCCTACCCGTTAGTATTATAGACAGGCTTAGACCCTACCCGTCAGTATTATAGACAGGCTTAGACCCTACCCGTTAGTATTATAGACAGGCTTAGACCCTACCCGTTAGTATTATAGACAGGCTTAGACCCTACCCGTTAGTATTATAGACAGAATTAGACCCTACCCGTCGATACTATAGACAGGCTTAGACCCTACCCGTCGATACTATAGACAGACTTAGACCCTACCCGTTAGTATTATAGACAGGCTTAGACCCTACCCATCGATACTATAGACAGGCTTAGACCCTACCCATCGATACTATAGACAGGCTTAGACCCTACCCGTCGATACTATAGACAGGCTTAGACCCTACCCGTCAGTATTATAGACAGACTTAGACCCTACCCGTTAGTATTATAGACAGGCTTAGACCCTACCCGTTAGTATTATAGACAGGCTTAGACCCTACCCGTTAGTATTATAGACAGAATTAGACCCTACCCGTCGATACTATAGACAGGCTTAGACCCTACCCGTCGATACTATAGACAGACTTAGACCCTACCCGTTAGTATTATAGACAGGCTTAGACCCTACCCATCGATACTATAGATAGGATTAGACCCTACCCGTTAGTATTATAGACAGGCTTAGACCCTACCCGTTAGTATTATAGACAGACTTAGACCCTACCCGTCAGTATTATAGACAGGCTTAGACCCTACCCATCGATACTATAGACAGGCTTAGACCCTACACATTGATACTATAGACAGGCTTAGACCCTACCCATCGATACTATAGACAGGCTTAGACCCTACCTGTTAGTATTATAGACAGGCTTAGACCCTACCCGTTAGTATTATAGACAGGCTTAGACCCTACCCGTCAGTATTATAGACAGGCTTAGACCCTACCCGTTAGTATTATAGACAGGCTTAGACCCTACCCGTTAGTATTATAGACAGGCTTAGACCCTACCCGTTAGTATTATAGACAGGCTTAGACCCTACCCGTTAGTATTATAGACAGGCTTAGTCCCTACCCGTTAGTATTATAGACAGGCTTAGACCCTACCCATCGATACTATAGACAGGCTTAGACCCTACCCATTGATACTATAGATAGGCTTAGACCCTTCCCGTTAGTATTATAGACAGGCTTAGACCCTACCCGTCGATACTTTAGACAGACTTAGACCCTACCCGTTAGTATTATAGACAGGCTTAGACCCTACCCGTCGATACTATAGACAGACTTAGACCCTACCCATCGATACTATAGACAGGCTTAGATCCTACCCGTTAGTATTATAGACAGAATTAGACCCTACCCGTTGATACTATAGACAGCCTTAAACCCTACCAGTTAGTATTATAGACAGACTTAGACCCTTCCCGTCGATACTATAGACAGACTTAGACCCTACCCATCGATACTATAGACAGGCTTAGACCCTACCCGTTAGTATTATAGACAGGCTTAGACCCTACCCATCGATACTATAGACAGGCTTAGACCCTACCCGTCGATACTATAGACAGGCTTAGACCCTACCCGTCGATACTATAGACAGGCTTAGACCCTACCCGTCGATACTATAGACAGGCTTAGACCCTACCCGTTAGTATTATAGACAGGCTTAGACCCTACCCGTTAGTATTATAGACAGACTTAGACCCTACCCATCGATACTATAGACAGGCTTAGACCCTACCCATCGATACTATAGACAGGCTTAGACCCTACCCATTGATACTATAGACAGGCTTAGACCCTACCCATCGATACTATAGACAGGCTTAGACCCTACCCATCGATACTATAGACAGGCTTAGACCCTACCCGTTAGTATTATAGACAGACTTAGACCCTACCCGTTAGTATTATAGACAGGTTTAGACCCTACCCGTTAGTATTATAGACAGGCTTAGACCCTACCCGTTAGTATTATAGACAGGCTTAGACCCTACCCGTCGATACTATAGACAGGCTTAGACCCTACCCGTCGATACTATAGACAGACTTAGACCCTACCTGTTAGTATTATAGACAGACTTAGACCCTACCCGTCGATACTATAGACAGACTTAGACCCTACCCATCGATACTATAGACAGGCTTAGACCCTACCCGTTAGTATTATAGACAGGCTTAGACCCTACCCATCGATACTATAGACAGGCTTAGACCCTACCCATCGATACTATAGACAGACTTAGACCCTACCCATCGATACTATAGACAGAATTAGACCATACCCATCGATACTATAGACAGGCTTAGACCCTACCCATTGATACTATAGACAGGCTTAGACCCTACCCATCGATACTATAGACAGGCTTAAACCCTACCCGTCGATACTATAGACAGGCTTAGACCCTACCCGTTAGTATTATAGACAGGCTTAGACCCTACCCATCGATACTATAGACAGGCTTAGACCCTACCCGTTAGTATTATAGACAGGCTTAGACCCTACCCGTCGATACTATAGACAGGCTTAGACCCTACCCGTTCGTATTATAGACAGGCTTAGACCCTACCCATCGATACTATAGACAGGCTTAGACCCTACCCGTCAGTATTATAGACAGACTTAGACCCTACCCGTTAGTATTATAGACAGGCTTAGACCCTACCCGTTAGTATTATAGACAGGCTTAGACCCTACCCGTTAGTATTATAGACAGAATTAGACCCTACCCGTCGATACTATAGACAGGCTTAGACCCTACCCGTCGATACTATAGACAGACTTAGACCCTACCCGTTAGTATTATAGACAGGCTTAGACCCTACCCATCGATACTATAGATAGGCTTAGACCCTACCCGTTAGTATTATAGACAGGCTTAGACCCTACCCGTTAGTATTATAGACAGGCTTAGACCCTACCCGTCAGTATTATAGACAGGCTTAGACCCTACCCGTTAGTATTATAGACAGGCTTAGACCCTACCCGTTAGTATTATAGACAGGCTTAGACCCTACCCGTTAGTATTATAGACATGCTTAGACCCTACCCGTTAGTATTATAGACAGGCTTAGACCCTACCCGTTAGTATTATAGACAGGCTTAGACCCTACCCATCGATACTATAGACAGGCTTAGACCCTACCCATTAGTATTATAGACAGGCTCAGACCCTACCCGTTAGTATTATAGACAGGCTTAGACCCTACCCGTTAGTATTATAGACAGGCTTAGACCCTACCCATCGATACTATAGACAGGCTTAGACCCTACCCATTGATACTATAGACAGGCTTAGACCCTTCCCGTTAGTATTATAGACAGGCTTAGACCCTACCCGTCGATACTATAGACAGACTTAGACCCTACCCGCTAGTATTATAGACAGGCTTAGACCCTACCCGTTAGTATTATAGACAGGCTTAGACCCTACCCGTCGATACTATAGACAGACTTAGACCCTACCCATCGATACTATAGACAGGCTTAGACCCTACCCGTTAGTATTATAGACAGACTTAGACCCTACCCGTTGAGACTATAGACAGGCTTAAACCCTACCTGTTAGTATTATAGACAGACTTAGACCCTACCCGTCGATACTATAGACAGACTTAGACCCTACCCATCGATACTATAGACAGGCTTAGACCCTACCCGTTAGTATTATAGACAGTCTTAGACCCTACCCGTCGATACTATAGACAGGCTTAGACCCTACCCATCGATACTATAGACAGACTTAGACCCTACCCATCGATACTATAGACAGGCTTAGACCCTACCCGTCGATACTATAGACAGGCTTAGACCCTACCCGTTAGTATTATAGACAGGCTTAGACCCTACCCATCGATACTATAGACAGGCTTAGACCCTACCCTACCCGTCGATACTATAGACAGACTTAGACCCTACCCGTCGATACTATAGACAGGCTTAGACCCTACCCGTTAGTATTATAGACAGGCTTAGACCCTACCCGTCGATACTATAGACAGGCTTAGACCCTAGCCGTCGATACTATAGACAGGCTTAGACCCTACCCGTCGATACTATAGACAGGCTTAGACCCTACCCGTTAGTATTATAGACAGGCTTAGACCCTACCCGTTAGTATTATAGACAGACTTAGACCCTACCCATCGATACTATAGACAGGCTTAGACCCTACCCATCGATACTATAGACAGGCTTAGACCCTACACATTGATACTATAGACAGGCTTAGACCCTACCCATCGATACTATAGACAGGCTTAGACCCTACCCGTTGGTATTATAGACAGGCTTAGACCCTACCCGTCGATACTATAGACAGGCTTAGACCCTACCCGTCAGTATTATAGACAGACTTAGACCCTACCCGTTAGTATTATAGACAGGCTTAGACCCTACCCGTTAGTATTATAGACAGGCTTAGACCCTACCCGTTAGTATTATAGACAGGCTTAGACCCTACCCGTCGATACTATAGACAGGCTTAGACCCTACCCGTCGATACTATAGACAGACTTAGACCCTACCCGTTAGTATTATAGACAGGCTTAGACCCTACCCATCGATACTATAGACAGGCTTAGACCCTACCCGTTAGTATTATAGACAGGCTTAGACCCTACCCGTTAGTATTATAGACAGGCTTAGACCCTACCCGTCAGTATTATAGACAGGCTTAGACCCTACCCGTTAGTATTATAGACAGGCTTAGACCCTACCCGTTAGTATTATAGACAGGCTTAGACCCTACCCGTTAGTATTATAGACAGGCTTAGACCCTACCCGTTAGTATTATAGACAGGCTTAGTCCCTACCCGTTAGTATTATAGACAGGCTTAGACCCTACCCATCGATACTATAGACAGACTTAGACCCTACCCATTGATACTATAGACAGGCTTAGACCCTTCCCGTTAGTATTATAGACAGGCTTAGACCCTACCCGTCGATACTATAGACAGACTTAGACCCTACCCGTTAGTATTATAGACAGGCTTAGACCCTACCCGTCGATACTATAGACAGACTTAGACCCTACCCATCGATACTATAGACAGGCTTAGATCCTACCCGTTAGTATTATAGACAGACTTAGACCCTACCCGTTGATACTATAGACAGGCTTAAACCCTACCTGTTAGTATTATAGACAGACTTAGACCCTACCCGTCGATACTATAGACAGACTTAGACCCTACCCATCGATACTATAGACAGGCTTATACCCTACCCGTTAGTATTATAGACAGGCTTAGACCCTACCCATCGATACTATAGACAGGCTTAGACCCTACCCATCGATACTATAGACAGACTTAGACCCTACCCATCGATATTATAGACAGGCTTAGACCCTACCCGTCGATACTATAGACAGGCTTAGACCCTACCCGTTAGTATTATAGACAGGCTTAGACCCTACCCATCGATACTATAGACAGGCTTAGACCCTACCCGTCGATACTATAGACAGACTTAGACCCTACCCGTCGATACTATAGACAGGCTTAGACCCTACCCGTTAGTATTATAGACAGGCTTAGACCCTACCCGTCGATACTATAGACAGGCTTAGACCCTACCCGTCGATACTATAGACAGGCTTAGACCCTACCCGTCGATACTATAGACAGGCTTAGACCCTACCCGTTAGTATTATAGACAGGCTTAGACCCTACCCGTCGATACTATAGACAGACTTAGACCCTACCCGTCGATAATATAGACAGGCTTAGAATCTACCCATCGATACTATAGACAGGCTTAGACCCTACCCGTTGATACTATAGACAGGCTTAGACCCTACCCATCGATACTATAGACAGGCTTAGACCCTACCCGTCGATACTATAGACAGACTTAGACCCTACCCATCGATACTATAGACAGGCTTAGACCCTACCCATCGATACTATAGACAGGCTTAGACCCTACCCATTGATACTATAGACAGGCTTAGACCCTACCCATCGATACTATAGACAGGCTTAGACCCTACCCATCGATACTATAGACAGGCTTAGACCCTACCCGTTGATACTATAGACAGGCTTAGACCCTACCCATCGATACTATAGACAGGCTTAGACCCTACCCGTCGATACTATAGACAGGTTTAGACCCTACCCGTCGATACTATAGACAGGCTTAGACCCTACCCATCGATACTATAGACAGACTTAGACCCTACCCGTCGATACTATAGACAGGCTTAGACCCTACCCATCGATACTATAGACAGGCTTAGACCCTACCCATCGATACTATAGACAGGCTTAGACCCTACCCGTTAGTATTATAGACAGACTTAGACCCTACCCATCGATACTATAGACAGGCTTAGACCCTACCCATCGATACTATAGACAGGCTTACCCTACCCGTTAGTATTATAGACAGGCTTAGACCCTACCCGTTAGTATTATAGACAGCTTAGACCCTACCCATCGATACTATAGACAGGCTTAGACCCTACCCGTCGATACTATAGACAGACTTAGACCCTACCCATCGATACTATAGACAGACTTAGACCCTACCCATCGATACTATAGACAGGCTTAGACCCTACCCGTCGATACTATAGACAGACTTAGACCCTACCCATCGATACTATAGACAGGCTTAGACCCTACCCATCGATACTATTGACAGGCTTAGACCCTACCCGTTGATACTATAGACAGGCTTAGACCCTACCCATCGATACTATAGACAGGCTTAGAGACCCTACCCATCGATACTATAGACAGGCTTAGACCCTACCCTTCGATACTATAGACAGGCTTTAGACCCTACCCATCGATACTATAGACAGGCTTAGACCCTACCCATCGATACAATAGACAGGCTTAGACCCTACCCGTTAGTATTATATAGACAGACTTAGACCCTACCCATCGATACTATAGACAGGCTTAGACCCTACCCATCGATACTATAGACAGGCTTAGACCCTACCCGTTAGTATTATAGACAGGCTTAGACCCTACCCGTCGATACTATAGACAGGCTTAGACCCTACCCGTCAATACTATAGACAGGCTTAGACCCTACCCGTTAGTATTATAGACAGGCTTAGACCCTACCCATCGATACTATAGACAGGCGTAGACCCTACCCATCGATACTATAGACAGGCTTAGACCCTACCCGTTAGTATTATAGACAGGCTTAGACCCTACCCATCGATACTATAGACAGGCTTAGACCCTACCCATCGATACTATAGACAGGCTTAGACCCTACCCGTTGATACTATAGACAGGCTTAGACCCTACCCATCGATACTAGAGACAGGCTTAGACCCTACCCGTCGATACTATAGACAGGCTTAGACCCTACCCGTCGATACTATAGACAGGCTTAGACCCTACCCATCGATACTATAGACAGACTTAGACCCTACCCGTCGATACTATAGACAGGCTTAGACCCTACCCATCGATACTATAGACAGGCTTAGACCCTACCCATCGATACTATAGACAGGCTTAGACCCTACCCGTTAGTATTATAGACAGACTTAGACCCTACCCATCGATACTATAGACAGGCTTAGACCCTACCCATCGATACTATAGACAGGCTTAGACCCTACCCGTTAGTATTATAGACAGGCTTAGACCCTACCCGTTAGTATTATAGACAGGCTTAGACCCTACCCATCGATACTATAGACAGGCTTAGACCCTACCCGTCGATACTATAGACAGACTTAGACCCTACCCATCGATACTATAGACAGACTTAGACCCTACCCATCGATACTATAGACAGGCTTAGACCCTACCCGTCGATACTATAGACAGACTTAGACCCTACCCATCGATACTATAGACAGGCTTAGACCCTACCCATCGATACTATAGACAGGCTTAGACCCTACCCGTTGATACTATAGACAGGCTTAGACCCTACCCATCGATACTATAGACAGGCTTAGACCCTACCCATCGATACTATAGACAGGCTTAGACCCTACCCGTCGATACTATAGACAGGCTTAGACCCTACCCATCGATACTATAGACAGGCTTAGACCCTACCCATCGATACAATAGACAGGCTTAGACCCTACCCGTTAGTATTATAGACAGACTTAGACCCTACCCATCGATACTATAGACAGGCTTAGACCCTACCCATCGATACTATAGACAGGCTTAGACCCTACCCGTTAGTATTATAGACAGGCTTAGACCCTACCCGTCGATACTATAGACAGGCTTAGACCCTACCCGTCAATACTATAGACAGGCTTAGACCCTACCCGTTAGTATTATAGACAGGCTTAGACCCTACCCATCGATACTATAGACAGGCTTAGACCCTACCCATCGATACTATAGACAGGCTTAGACCCTACCCGTTAGTATTATAGACAGGCTTAGACCCTACCCGACGATACTATAGACAGACTTAGACCCTACCCATCGATACTATAGAAAGGCTTAGACCCTACCCGTTAGTATTATAGACAGACTTAGACCCTACCCGTCGATACTATAGACAGGCTTAGACCCTACCCGTCGATACTATAGACAGGCTTAGACCCTACCCATCGATACTATAGACAGGCTTAGACCCTACCCGTCGATACTATAGACAGGCTTAGACCCTACCCATCGATACTATAGACAGACTTAGACCCTACCCGTTAGTATTATAGACAGGCTTAGACCCTACCCGTTGATACTATAGACAGGCTTAGACCCTACCCATCGATACTATAGACAGACTTAGACCCTACCCGTTAGTATTATAGACAGACTTAGACCCTACCCGTCGATACTATAGACAGGCTTAGACCCTACCCGTCGATACTATAGACAGGCTTAGACCCTACCCATCGATACTATAGACAGACTTAGTACCCGTTAGTATTATAGACAGGCTTAGACCCTACCCGTTGATACTATAGACAGACTTAGACCCTACCCATCGATACTATAGACAGGCTTAGACCCTACCCGTTAGTATTATAGACAGGCTTAGACCCTACCCGTCGATACTATAGACAGGCTTAGACCCTACCCATCGATACTATAGACAGGCTTAGACCCTACCCGTTGATACTATAGACAGGCTTAGACCCTACCCATCGATACTATAGACAGGCTTAGACCCTAACCATCGATACTATAGACAGGCTTAGACCCTACCGATCGATACTATAGACAGGCTTAGACCCTACCCATCGATACTATAGACAGGCTTAGACCCTACCCGTTAGTATTATAGACAGGCTTAGACCCTACCCGTCGATACTATAGACAGACTTAGACCCTACCCATCGATACTATAGACAGACTTAGACCCTACCCATCGATACTATAGACAGGCTTAGACCCTACCCGTTAGTATTATAGACAGACTTAGACCCTACCCGTCGATACTATAGACAGACTTAGACCCTACCCATCGATACTATAGACAGGCTTAGACCCTACCCGTTAGTATTATAGACAGACTTAGACCCTACCCGTCGATACTATAGACAGGCTTAGACCCTACCCGTCGATACTATAGACAGGCTTAGACCCTACCCATCGATACTATAGACAGGCTTAGACCCTACCCCGTTAGCATTATAGACAGGCTTAGACCCTACCCCGTTGATACTATAGACAGACTTAGACCCTACCCATCGATACTATAGACAGGCTTAGACCCTACCCGTTAGTAATATAGACAGGCTTAGACCCTACCCGTTAGTATTATAGACAGGCTTAGACCCTACCCGTCGATACTATAGACAGACTTAGACCCCTACCCGTTGATACTATAGACAGGCTTAGACCCTACCCATCGATACTATAGACAGGCTTAGACCCTACCCATCGATACTATAGACAGGCTTAGACCCTACCCGTCGATACTATAGACAGGCTTAGACCCTACCCGTCGATACTATAGACAGGCTTAGACCCTACCCGTTGATACTATAGACAGGCTTAGACCCTACCCGTTAGTATTATAGACAGGCTTAGACCCTACCCGTCGATACTATAGACAGGCTTAGACCCTATCCGTTGATACTATAGACAGGCTTAGACCCTACCCATCGATACTATAGACAGGCTTAGACCCTACCCATCGATACTATAGACAGGCTTAGACCCTACCCGTCGATACTATAGACAGGCTTAGACCCTACCCGTCGATACTATAGACAGGCTTAGACCCTACCCGTTGATACTATAGACAGGCTTAGACCCTACCCGTTAGTATTATAGACAGGCTTAGACCCTACCCGTCGATACTATAGACAGACTTAGACCCTACCCGTCGATACTATAGACAGGCTTAGACCCTACCCGTTGATACTATAGACAGGCTTAGACCCTACCCGTCGATACTATAGACAGGCTGACCCTACCCGTCGATACTATAGACAGGCTTAGACCCTACCCATCGATACTATAGACAGGCTTAGACCCTACCCATCGATACTATAGACAGGCTTAGACCCTACCCATCGATACTATAGACAGGCTTAGACCCTACCCATCGATACTATAGACAGGCTTAGACCCTACCCGTCGATACTATAGACAGGCTTAGACCCTACCCATCGATACTATAGACAGGCTTAGACCCTACCCGTCGATACTATAGACAGGCTTAGACCCTACCCCGTTAGTATTATAGACAGGCGTAGACCCTACCCATCGATACTATAGACAGGCTTAGACCCTACCCGTCGATACTATAGACAGGCTTGGACCCTACCCGTCGATACTATAGACAGGCTTAGACCCTACCCGTCGATATTATAGACAGGCTTAGACCCTACCCATCGATACTATAGACAGACTTAGACCCTACCCATCGATACTATAGACAGGCTTAGACCCTACCCATCGATACTATAGACAGGCTTAGACCCTACCCGTTGATACTATAGACAGGCTTAGACCCTACCCGTCGATATTATAGACAGGCTTAGACCCTACCCATCGATACTATAGACAGACTTAGACCCTACCCATCGATACTATAGACAGGCTTAGACCCTACCCATCGATACTATAGACAGGCTTAGACCCTACCCATCGATACTATAGACAGGCTTAGACCCTACCCATCGATACTATAGACAGGCTTAGACCCTACCCATCGATACTATAGACAGGCTTAGACCCTACCCATCGATACTATAGACAGGCTTAGACCCTACCCATCGATACTATAGACAGGCTTAGACCCTACCCGTCGATACTATAGACAGGCTTAGACCCTACCCGTTAGTATTATAGACAGGCTTAGACCCTACCCATCGATACTATAGACAGGCTTAGACCCTACCCATCGATACTATAGACAGGCTTAGACCCTACCCGTTAGTATTATAGACAGGCTTAGACCCTAGTCGATATTATAGACAGGCTTAGACCCTACCCATCGATACTATAGACAGACCTTAGACCCTACCCATCGATTCTATAGACAGGCTTAGACCCTCCCGTCAGTATTATAGACAGACTTAGACCCTACCCCATCGATACTATAGACAGACTTATACCCACCCATCGATACTATAGACAGGCTTAGACCCTACCCGTTAGTACTTATAGACAGACTTAGACCCTACCCGTCGATACTATAGACAGGACTTAGACCCTACCCATCGATACTATAGACAGGCTTAGACCCTACCCGTTAGTATTATAGACAGACTTAGACCCTACCCGTCGATACTATAGACAGGCTTAGACCCTACCCGTCGATACTATAGACAGGCTTAGACCCTACCCATCGATACTATAGACAGGCTTAGACCCTACCCGTTAGCATTATAGACAGGCTTAGACCCTACCCGTTGATACTATAGACAGACTTAGACCCTACCCATCGATACTATAGACAGGGACCCTACCCGTTAGTATTATAGACAGGCTTAGACCCTACCCGTTAGATACTATAGACAGGCTTAGACCCTACCCGTCGATACTATAGACAGGACTTAGACCCTACCCGTTGATACTATAGACAGGCTTAGACCCTACCCATCGATACTATAGACAGGCTTAGACCCTACCCATCGATACTATAGACAGGCTTAGACCCTACCCGTCGATACTATAGACAGGCTTAGACCCTACCCGTCGATACTATAGACAGGCTTAGACCCTACCCGTTGATACTATAGACAGGCTTAGACCCTACCCGTTAGTATTATAGACAGGACTTAGACCCTACCCGTCGATACTATAGACAGGCTTAGACCCTACCCATCGATACTATAGACAGGCTTAGACCCTACCCGTTAGTATTATAGACAGACTTAGACCCTACCCGTCGATACTATAGACAGACTTAGACCCTACCCATCGATACTATAGACAGGCTTAGACCCTACCCGTTAGTATATAGACAGACTTAGACCCTACCCGTCGATACTATAGACAGGCTTAGACCCTACCCGTCGATACTATAGACAGGCTTAGACCCTACCCATCGATACTATAGACAGGCTTAGACCCTACCCGTTAGCATTATAGACAGGCTTAGACCCTACCCGTTGATACTATAGACAGACTTAGACCCTACCCATCGATACTATAGACAGGCTTAGACCCTACCCGTTAGTATTATAGACAGACTTAGACCCTACCCGTCGATACTATAGACAGGCTTAGACCCTACCCGTCGATACTATAGACAGGCTTAGACCCTACCCATCGATACTATAGACAGGCTTAGACCCTACCCGTTAGCATTATAGACAGGCTTAGACCCTACCCGTTGATACTATAGACAGACTTAGACCCTACCCATCGATACTATAGACAGGCTTAGACCCTACCCGTTAGTATTATAGACAGGCTTAGACCCTACCCGTTAGTATTATAGACAGGCTTAGACCCTACCCGTCGATACTATAGACAGACTTAGACCCTACCCGTTGATACTATAGACAGGCTTAGACCCTACCCATCGATACTATAGACAGGCTTAGACCCTACCCATCGATACTATAGACAGGCTTAGACCCTACCCGTCGATACTATAGACAGGCTTAGACCCTACCCGTCGATACTATAGACAGGCTTAGACCCTACCCGTTGATACTATAGACAGGCTTAGACCCTACCCGTTAGTATTATAGACAGGCTTAGACCCTACCCGTCGATACTATAGACAGGCTTAGACCCTACCCATCGATACTATAGACAGGCTTAGACCCTACCCGTTAGTATTATAGACAGACTTAGACCCTACCCGTCGATACTATAGACAGACTTAGACCCTACCCATCGATACTATAGACAGGCTTAGACCCTACCCGTTAGTATTATAGACAGACTTAGACCCTACCCGTCGATACTATAGACAGGCTTAGACCCTACCCGTCGATACTATAGACAGGCTTAGACCCTACCCATCGATACTATAGACAGGCTTAGACCCTACCCGTTAGCATTATAGACAGTCTTAGACCCTACCCGTTGATACTATAGACAGACTTAGACCCTACCCATCGATACTATAGACAGGCTTAGACCCTACCCGTTAGTATTATAGACAGGCTTAGACCCTACCCGTTAGTATTATAGACAGGCTTAGACCCTACCCGTCGATACTATAGACAGACTTAGACCCTACCCGTTGATACTATAGACAGGCTTAGACCCTACCCATCGATACTATAGACAGGCTTAGACCCTACCCATCGATACTATAGACAGGCTTAGACCCTACCCGTCGATACTATAGACAGGCTTAGACCCTACCCGTCGATACTATAGACAGGCTTAGACCCTACCCGTTGATACTATAGACAGGCTTAGACCCTACCCGTTAGTATTATAGACAGGCTTAGACCCTACCCGTCGATACTATAGACAGGCTTAGACCCTACCCGTTGATACTATAGACAGGCTTAGACCCTACCCATCGATACTATAGACAGGCTTAGACCCTACCCATCGATACTATAGACAGGCTTAGACCCTACCCGTCGATACTATAGACAGGCTTAGACCCTACCCGTCGATACTATAGACAGGCTTAGACCCTACCCGTTGATACTATAGACAGGCTTAGACCCTACCCGTTAGTATTATAGACAGGCTTAGACCCTACCCATCGATACTATAGACAGACTTAGACCCTACCCGTCGATACTATAGACAGGCTTAGACCCTACCCGTTGATACTATAGACAGGCTTAGACCCTACCCGTCGATACTATAGACAGGCTTAGACCCTACCCGTCGATACTATAGACAGGCTTAGACCCTACCCATCGATACTATAGACAGGCTTAGACCCTACCCATCGATACTATAGACAGGCTTAGACCCTACCCATCGATACTATAGACAGGCTTAGACCCTACCCATCGATACTATAGACAGGCTTAGACCCTACCCGTCGATACTATAGACAGGCTTAGACCCTACCCATCGATACTATAGACAGGCTTAGACCCTACCCGTCGATACTATAGACAGGCTTAGACCCTACCCGTTAGTATTATAGACAGGCTTAGACCCTACCCATCGATACTATAGACAGGCTTAGACCCTACCCGTCGATACTATAGACAGGCTTGGACCCTACCCGTCGATACTATAGACAGGCTTAGACCCTACCCGTCGATATTATAGACAGGCTTAGACCCTACCCATCGATACTATAGACAGACTTAGACCCTACCCATCGATACTATAGACAGGCTTAGACCCTACCCATCGATACTATAGACAGGCTTAGACCCTACCCGTTGATACTATAGACAGGCTTAGACCCTACCCGTCGATATTATAGACAGGCTTAGACCCTACCCATCGATACTATAGACAGACTTAGACCCTACCCATCGATACTATAGACAGGCTTAGACCCTACCCATCGATACTATACTATAGACAGGCTTAGACCCTACCCATCGATACTATAGACAGGCTTAGACCCTACCCATCGATACTATAGACAGGCTTAGACCCTACCCATCGATACTATAGACAGGCTTAGACCCTACCCATCGATACTATAGACAGGCTTAGACCCTACCCATCGATACTATAGACAGGCTTAGACCCTACCCGTCGATACTATAGACAGGCTTAGACCCTACCCGTTAGTATTATAGACAGGCTTAGACCCTACCCATCGATACTATAGACAGGCTTAGACCCTACCCATCGATACTATAGACAGGCTTAGACCCTACCCGTTAGTATTATAGACAGGCTTAGACCCTACCCGTCGATATTATAGACAGGCTTAGACCCTACCCATCGATACTATAGACAGACTTAGACCCTACCCATCGATTCTATAGACAGGCTTAGACCCTACCCGTCAGTATTATAGACAGACTTAGACCCTACCCATCGATACTATAGACAGGCTTAGACCCTACCCATCGATACTATAGACAGGCTTAGACCCTACCCATCGATACTATAGACAGGCTTAGACCTTACGCATACCGTTATAGATGTTTGCACTATTGGTGTAAAATGAATTTATGGTATGGTAACGCTTCCTATGAATATAAATATCCTATGATGTATGATATAGGCACTAATAACCGGATCTCATATTTGACATAGCTGTATGCATTGAAGAAGAGGCTGTGAACATAGAAATATAATAATGTGATAATGCCCTTCATTGACATTCTATTTCTATGGCTGTTTACATGTCTCTTTATTCTTCAGACAAAACTAGGGCCTGTAGAACCTGCCTTGTTGATAGTGCTGTTAAGAAGGTAGAGCAGCGCTTTATTATGGACAGACTTCTCCCCATCTTAGCTACTGTTGTATCAATATGCTTTGACCATGACAGTTTACAATCCAGGGTTACTCCAAGCAGTTTAGTCACCTCAACCTGCTAATTTCCACATAATTTATTACAAGATTTAGTTGAGGTTTATGGTTTAGTGAATGATTGTCCCGAATACAATGCTTTTAGTTTTTGAAATATTTAAGACTAACTTATTCCTTGCCACCCATTCTGAAACTAACTGCAGCTCTTTGTTAAGTGTTGCAGTGATTTCACTCGCTGTAGTAGCTGACGTGTATAGTGTTGAGTCATCCGCATACACAGACACGCTGGCTTTACTCAAGGCCAGTGGCATGTCATTAGAAAATATTGAAAAAAGTAAGGGGCCTAGACAGCTGCCCTGGGGAATTCCTGATTCTACCTGGATTTGGTTGGAGAGGCTTCCATTAAGGATCACCATCTGTTCTTTTAGACAGGTAACTTTTTATCTACAATATAGCAGAAGGGTGTAAAGCCATAACACATACGTTTTTCCATCAGCATACTATGATCGATAATGTCAATAGCCGCACTGAAATCTAACAAAATAGCTCCCACAATCCTTTTATCATCAATTTCTCTCAACCAATCATCAGTCATTTGTGTAAGTGCTGTGCTTGTTGAATGTCCTTCCCTATAAGCGTGCTGAAAGTCTGTTGTCAATTTGTTTACAGTAAAATAGCATTGTATCTGGCGAAACACAATTTTTTCCAAAGGTTTACTAAGGGTTGGTAACAGGCTGATTGGTCGGCTATTTGAGCCAGTTAAGGGTTCTTTACTATTCTTGGGTAGCAGAATTACTTTTGCTTCCCTCCAGGCCTGAGGGCACACACTTTCCAGTAGGCTTAGATTGAAGATATGGCAAATAGGATTGGCAATATCGTCCGCTATTTTCCTAATTTTCCATCCAAGTTGTCAGACCCCGGTGGCTTGCCATTGTTGATAGACAACAATTATTTTTTCACTTCTTCCACACTCACTTTACGGAATTCAAAATGACAATGCTTGTCTTTCATAATTTGATCAGTTATACTTGGATGTGTAGTGTCAGCATTTGTTGCTGGCATGTCATGCCTAAGTTTGCTAATCTTGCCAATGAAAAAATCATTAAAGTAATTGGAAATATCGGTGGGTTTTGTGATGAATTCACAAATCTGATTCAATGAGTGATGGAGCTGAGTTTGCCTTTTTTCCCAAAATTTCATTGAAGGTGCTCCAAAGCTTTTTACTATCATTCTTTGTCATTTATCTTTGTTTCTTAGTGTAGTTTCTTCTTCTTTTTATTCAGTTTAGTCACATGATTTCTCAATTTGCAGTACGTTTGCCAATCGGTTGTGCAGCCAGACTTATTTGCCATTCCTTTTGCCTCATCCCTCTCAACCATACCATTTTTCAATTCCTCATCAATCCACGGGGATTTAACAGTTTTTACAGTCATCTTCTTAATGGGTGCATGCTTATTAGTAACTGAAATAAGCAATTTCATAAATGTGTCAAGTGCAGCGTCTGGTTGCTCCTCATTACACACCTCAGACCAACACATTATTTACAGCAACAACATAGGAATCACTACAAAACTTATTGTATGACCTCTTCTATACTATAATAGGCCCAGCCTTTGGAACTTTGGTTTTCCTAGATATGGCTACTATATTGTGATCACTACATCCGATGGATTTGGATACTGCTTTAAAGCAAATTTCTGCAGCATTAGTAAAGATGTGATCAATACATGTTGATGATTTCATTCTTGTGCTGTTTGTAACTACCCTTGTCACGATCGTTGTTAGATGAAGCGGACCAAGGCGCAGCGTGATATGCGTACATTCTTTTATTCAGTACACAACACTAACAAAAACAACAAAACGATACGTGAAGTCCTGGGTTGAAAACAAAACCTTAACGGAACAAGATCCCACAATAAACATGTGCCAACAGGCTGCCTAAGTATTGTCCCCAATCAGAGACAACAAGCTACAGCTGCCTCTGATTGGGAACCACCCTGGCCAACATAGATATACACGAACTAGAACACAAACCTAGAAAACTAAACAATGAAACATACACACCCTGGCTCAACATCTAAGAGTCCCCAGAGCCAGGGCGTGACAACCCTGGTAGGTTTACTGATAATCTGAACCAGGTTGCAGGCGCTAGTTACAATTTACATTTACATTTTAGTCATTTAGCAGACGCTCTTATCCAGAGCGACATACACTTAGTGAGTGCATACATTTTCATACATAATTAGAATATTTTTCTTGAGTGGGCAGCTTGATGAAAGCCAGTCAATGTTTAAATCACCCAGAAAATATACCTCTCTGTTGATATCACATACATTATCAAGCATTTCACACGTTATCCAGATACTGACTGTTAGCACTTGGTGGTCTATAGCAGCTTCCCACCAGAATGGGCTTTAGCTGAGGCAGATGAACCTGTAGCCAAATTACTTCAACAGTATTTAACATGAGATCCTCTCTAATCTTCACAGGAATGTGTTTCTGAATATAAATGGCAACACCTCCACCTTTGGCATTTCTGTAGATGTAATAACCATATATTGCGACCCCTGTATCATCAAAGGTATTATCTAAGTTAGTTTCAGAGATTGTCAGAATATGAATGTCATCTGTTACCAGCAAATTATTGATTTCATGAACCTTGTTTCTTAAGCTATGTTTAACACACTTCTGGGATGCTTGATTGTTTTAGTTGCTTTAATGGGAAGCTTAGCAGAAGTAGACATGCTCATGTTATTTATGTTAGTGCAGGGTGAGCTGCACACAGTGGACTTCCTACTAGGGCACACTGCCTCAGTGCCAACAGTATAACTTTGGTTCATAGGCACATGGTTACTGCATACAATAGCTGTAGGATCAGCAGAGGCATTCAGGGCAGTTAGAGGGACATACAGTGGGGAAAAAAAGTATTTAGTCAGCCACCAATTGTGCAAGTTCTCCCACTTAAAAAGATGAGGGAGGCCTGTAATTTTCATCATAGGTACACGTCAACTATGACAGACAAAATGAGATTTTTTTTTCCAGAAAATCACAATGTAGGATTTTTAATGAATTTATTTGCAAATTATGGTGGAAAATAAGTATTTGGTCAATAACAAAAGTTTCTCAATACTTTGTTATATACCCTTTGTTGGCAATGACACAGGTCAAACGTTTTCTGTAAGTCTTCACAAGGTTTTGACACACTGTTGCTGGTATTTTGGCCCATTCCTCCATGCAGATCTCCTCTAGAGCAGTGATGTTTTGGGGCTGTCGCTGGGCAACACAGACTTTCAACTCCCTCCAAAGATTTTCTATGGGGTTGAGATCTGGAGACTGGCTAGGCCACTCCAGGACCTTGAAATGCTTCTTACGAAGCCACTCCTTCGTTGCCCGGGCGGTGTGTTTGGGATCATTGTCATGCTGAAAGACTCAGCCACGTTTCATCTTCAATGCCCTTGCTGATGGAAGGAGGTTTTCACTCAAAATCTCACGATACATGGCCCCATTCATTCTTTCCTTTACACGGATCAGTCGTCCTGGTCCCTTTGCAGAAAAACAGCCCCCAAAGCATGATGTTTCCACCCCCATGCTTCACAGTAGGTATGGTGTTCTTTGGATGCAACTCAGCATTCTTTGTCCTCCAAACACAACGAGTTAAGTTTTTACCAAAAAGTTCTATTTTGATTTCATCTGACCATATGACATTCTCCCAATCCTCTTCTGGATCATCCAAATGCACTCTAGCAAACTTCAGACGGGCCTGGACATGTACTGGCTTAAGCAGGGGGACACGTCTTGCACTGCAGGATTTGAGTCCCTGGCGGCGTAGTGTGTTACTGATGGTAGGCTTTGTTACTTTGGTCCCAGCTCTCTGCAGGTCATTCACTAGGTCCCCCCGTGTGGTTCTGGGATTTTTGCTCACCGTTCTTGTGATCATTTTGACCCCACGGGGTGAGATCTTGCGTGGAGCCCCAGATCGAGGGAGATTATCAGTGGTCTTGTATGTCTTCCATTTCCTAATAATTGCTCCCACAGTTGATTTCTTCAAACCAAGCTGCTTACCTATTGCAGATTCAGTCTTCCCAGCCTGGTGCAGGTCTACAATTTTGTTTCTGGTGTCCTTTGACATCTCTTTGGTCTTGGCCATAGTGGAGTTTGGAGTGTGACTGTTTGAGGTTGTGGACAGGTGTCTTTTTTACTGATAACAAGTTCTAACAGGTGCCATTAATACAGGTAACGAGTGGAGGACAGAGGAGCCTCTTAAAGAAGAAGTTACAGGTCTGTGAGAGCCAGAAATCTTGCTTGTTTGTAGGTGACCAAATACTTATTTTCCACCATAATTTGTAAATAAATTCATTAAAAATCCTACAATGTGATTTTCTGGATTTTTTTCCCTCCATTTGTCTGTCATAGTTGACGTGTACCTATGATGAAAATTACAGGCCTCTCTCATCTTTTTAAGTGGGAGAACTTGCACAATTGGTGGCTGACTAAATACTTTTTTTCCCCACTGTACATTAGGTTACTTATATTGTGTCTTCCAACGCCCCTGGGATAATGTACATTTGCTGAAGCATTATGACTCAGCGACACAATGGTAGGGATTAACTGAGCTGGGCTTTGGTCATTGATAAGTCATTGTCTCAACGCAGCCTTATAATGCTGTGAAAGGATCCAGGAACCCAAATGATTTGGGTGGATCCCATCCTGCTTATAAAACAAGCTTTGTTTCCAGAAGGTATCAAAATTGTCAATAAATGTTACACCCACAGAGCTGCAAGAGTCACGTAGCCAGTTATGGAGGGCTAAAAGTCTGCTGAATCGTTCAATGCCACAATTTAGGGAGGGCAGAGGGCCAGATATTATGGGGTGTTTGTTGGTGTCAAGCAGAGACCGAATCAGTTCTTTAAAATCCATCTTCAGTTGTTCTGAGCTGCCCTTCATAATGTCATTGAATCCCACATGAACTACAATGCTCAATTACTGATGCCAGTTTAAAATATTTGGGAGCAGCTTATTAATGTCCTGTACTCGTGCTCCTGTATAGCGCAACGTTATTTTGTGTAATGATGTGTCAGAGTATCCTGGTGTGATCTGACTTCCACTTCCTTCTACATCATTAGGCTGGAGAAGGGTGAACTGATCACCCGACTTACTTTAATGAGTTACCTGGATGGACAGAAAATCGGACCAACACACTTTATTGCAAATAAAATTCACTCAATGTAAATGAACGACTCATCTTACAATACGTTTCCAATCGTTGGGATTCTTTGGAAATCATTATATAAAACAGAACTTAAAAGCATGGCATTGTGATGTACAATTGATTTCAAAAGAGATCTTCCTGTTTAGGGCACAAGGCTGAACACTGAATTCACTGGACGTTATGTGGACGTTCAGATATGGTATAAAATATAAACGATAAAAACGTTAGGCTATTAGTTATTGGGGACTTTTTCTGTGCTGTTCTTCAATACTCACTAAGGTTTACTTGTTCATGTTCAATGTTTAAATCCAGACCTAGACATTCTGAATTGCTTTTTGTGCTTTTCAGACCATTTTTCACGTAACCAATACTATACAATAACACTATTCAAGTCCTCTTGCAAAGATATGGCTGGTCTTCTACAAATCTTTCACTTCCTGAGATTTGGCTTTTCCACCAGGTGAGGTCTTCAACAGTCAGGTGAGGTCTTCGACAGTCAGGTGAGGTCTTCAACAGTCAGGTGAGGTCTTCAACAGTCAGGTGAGGTCTTCGACAGTCAGGTGAGGTCTTCAACAGTCAGGTGAGGTCTTCAACAGTCAGGTGAGGTCTTCGACAGTCAGGTGAGGTCTTCGACAGTCAGGTGAGGTCTTCAACAGTCAGGTGAGGTCTTCAACAGTCAGGTGAGGTCTTCGACAGTCAGGTGAGGTCTTCAACAGTCAGGTGAGGTCTTCAACAGTCAGGTGAGGTCTTCAACAGTCAGGTGAGGTCTTCAACAGTCAGGTGAGGTCTTCGACAGTCAGGTGAGGTCTTCGACAGTCAGGTGAGGTCTTCAACAGTCAGGTGAGGTCTTCAACAGTCAGGTGAGGTCTTCAACAGTCAGGTGAGGTCTTCGACAGTCAGGTGAGGTCTTCAACAGTCAGGTGAGGTCTTCAACAGTCAGGTGAGGTCTTCAACAGTCAGGTGAGGTCTTCAACAGTCAGGTGAGGTCTTCAACAGTCAGGTGAGGTCTTCGACAGTCAGGTGAGGTCTTCAACAGTCAGGTGAGGTCTTCAACAGTCAGGTGAGGTCTTCAACAGTCAGGTGAGGTCTTCGACAGTCAGGTGAGGTCTTCAACAGTCAGGTGAGGTCTTCAACAGTCAGGTGAGGTCTTCGACAGTCAGGTGAGTGGCGCAGTGGTCTAAGGCACTGCATCGCAGTGCTAGCTGTGCCACTAGAGATCCTGGTTAGAGTCCAGGCTCTGTCGCAGCCGGCCGCGACCGGGAGACCCCATGGGGCGGTGCACAATTGGTCCAGCGTCGTCCAAGGTAGGGGAGGGTTTGGCCGGCAGGGATGTGGGTTCGTTTCCCACTGGGGGCCAGTATGAAAAAAAGAAATGATGTATGCATTCACTAACTGTAAGTCGCTCTGGATAAGAGCGTCTGCTAAATGACTGTAATGTAATGTAATGTCTTCAACAGTCAGGTGAGGTCTTCGACAGTCAGGTGAGGTCTTCAACAGTCAGGTGAGGTCTTCAACAGTCAGGTGAGGTCTTCAACAGCTCTACAGTCTCCCAAGGTGATGCAGGGCCCTAAAAAAATAAAACAAGTTATTTAACAACTTTATTTGACATGGCCTTCAGAAAAAGAACTAAATGTATCTCTATTTGTGTAAATACTGTACCTCTGTAATGGTTGTCCACCGGGAACAGTGTCATAGTCCTTAACATCTGCAATTCAGACAATGCTATCAATGCTCAGGTTCACATCAGTTGTGTCGTCTTCTACATTTGCAGCAGACGCTAAATGATCCAGAGCGACTTACAATTTGTGCATTCATCTTAAGATAGCTAGGTGAGACAACACATCACAATCCAATCAGTACATTTTCCCTTCAAGTATTTATCAGTATTTATGTGTCATGCAAAGGAGATTCATAACTAGAAGTCTACACATCATCCAATTCAGTACCTTTATCAGTGTGTTGGTTTCATCCAACGTCGGTGCGGTTTTGAGCCGTTCTCCAACGTTGGTGTTGAACCATTCCCCAAGGTAACTTCCTGTTGTGTTGAGTCATTCTCCAGACTGACCTGTTGCTCCACGGCCTGCAGGCTAAACAGCATCTGTTTGAGGGCCTCCACCGGACCAGGGTGTTTCCTACTGCTGTAGCCCGACGAACAGGAGCCTGAAGCAGCCTGGACAGGACAGCACAACATGGAAGCCAGAGACATCATGATACTATAAAGGGTGTCATAAGCACCACTCAATAAAGGCCTATAAATCATAGAGGCTTTACAAAGCATTTATAACCCTGTCATGCATCTTGGTAGAGCATTACGTGGCCAGGATAGTGGGTTCGATTCCCAGGACCACCCAAATATATAAATGTATTCACGCATGACTAAATCGCTTTGGATTAAAACATCTGCTAAATTGTATATATTATATTGCTCTAAAACATTTCTAGGATGGCCCAACTTCTTTCTCTCTTGGGTGCATAGTCATCAAATCAAATGTATTTATAAAGCCCTTTTAACATCAGCAGAAACCCAGCCTAAAACCCCAAACAGCAAGCAATGCAGACGTAGAAGCACGGTGGCTAGGAAAAACTCCCTAGAAAGGCAGAAACCTAGGAAGAAACCTAGAGAGGAACCAGGCTCTGAGGGTTGGCCAGTCCTCTTCTGGCTGTGCCTGGTGGAGATAAGGGTTCCATAGCCACTGGAAGAACAGTTCTTAGGTTATTAAACATTCTGCTGATTTATGAAGGTTATCTCATGATCCACTGGTTACTGTATGATGTGAGGTATTTAAATGGGTTGATGGACCTGCAAAAGCTTGCGTTTGTGTGTGTCAGAACCAAGATGATTTGGAGGAGTCCAACCTGAGACTACCTCACCAGGTATTCCTCTTCTGTTCCCATGGAGAACAGGGCTTGATTACAACCTGTTACAATGGTGCCAACATTTTGTGGCTGATCTTTCAGCGGGGGAGTGGGTGAATGTGTCAAAAGACCTGACTGGGCCCAACACCTCACGGTATGGTTTGTGTACTCAGGAACGTGTAACTTGATTCCAGAAGAAAGCCACTTTCAATTTATTTAGGTTGGGGGCTGTTTCTTGGCGTAACGTCGTCCCCAGGCTATTGAACACACAGCACATATAACCCCGGGAGATCAACCGTTCAAAGTTGGCCTTAAATGGGAGTGACCATAGAATTCTATAGGAGTGACCTTACTGAGTAAAGTATTTGTCATAGTCACTACTTAACACAGTCAAAAAGTCACAATTATTGCTGAACCCTGCTCAATTCCACAAGTTATCTTCATAAAATGTGATTTTAACCCTAACTAATGAAGGCCAAGGTTGATGCGTTGGTCCACCAGACCTTCCGGAAGTGTCTGGGAATGAGATTAGGTGTCACGTGACTAACATGACTTCACTTCCAATCCTTTCGACCCAACATGTCACCCTTTATAAAGCACACGTTTATATCATATTTGACTTTGGTGAATATGTCACAGTTATGCCGCATTGATGAACCCTTTATAAAGCATGACATATGGTTATAGATGCTTTGTAACACATGTATGTAGTGCTTATGAAGGTATTATGAAGGCTTTATGAAGCCTTTATAAGCGGAATTGTCATTTAAAGCAGGACCGAATCGGGTCGTTGAATACTATTTATTTTGTAAAGACCTCTTTTTTTCCGGTCTCTCAAAAGCTCTTTGGGAATCAGTGGGTCTTGTGCTCCCCCTACAGGCACAGAATATTTACTGCAGGGAGAGAAGAGGGTTTAGCCTGCTAAGACATAGCTCAGTAGTAGATTTTAGTATTGCATTTATTTTGCATTATGTATTGTTTTGGTATATGGATTCTATTTCACGGGGAGGAACAGGGGGAATGGTAGTGCTTCTGAAACAGGAGAAACAGAGGTAATGAATCCACTGTTACACAATATAATATAATATGCCATTTAGCAGACGCTTTTTATCCAAAGCGACTTACAGTCATGCGTGCATAATTATTTTTTTTGGGGTGTATGGGTGGTCCCGGGGATCGAACCAACTACCTTGGTGTTACAAGCGCCGTGCTCTACCAGCTGAGCTACAGAGGACCCACCACAATACTAGATATACTACTATATATATATATATATATACAACAATACTAGAACTGACTGCAGACGTAGAGTAACAAGGCTGTTAACAAGAGAAGGATGAACATGTCTATGCTACCTGCACGTACGACAATCCAGCTATACACAAAGGCAGTGTACAACCATAGTAACAACTAACTATAACTAACTACCAATGTATGCATTGTCACACAACTCCCTTTGGGTACCCACACCATCACACCAGTCCAGAGATAAGAGTGAGTCCAGCTGTTGATAGGCGGAGGTAGACGTTGCTCTCTGCCACTGCCTTGTGGGAGACTGACAGTATTGCGTGACCTGTATAGTCAAGAGGATTGGCAGATGTCCGGCCCCCCTAGTAACAACATCCCTAGCAACCTATCAGAGCACAGGTCACACAGGTCAGAGAGAGTTTGAGAGACAGGTTTATGGTACCCCCCCCCCCTTAGGCTCTCAGGCTCCGTTCCTGGGGGATGGGGAGTGGAGTGTGCAGCTCAGGGTTTTAAGGTGCTGATAAGTCAACGGCAGGGAATTCGTAAATAACTTGTGCCTCTTTGAGCCGTCATTGTGACTCTTCAGACAGTCTGTACATTTGATAGGCCTATGCACAATTCACTACAAATGCGTCTCTTGTCACGGACATGAAGTCTGTTAACAATTCAGAGGCATGAGGGAAAATTATATCTTCTCCTGTCCTAGAACGTAGGCTATTTTCCTGTCCAGCCCCAATCCCACTGAAACCCCAAATCCTGACTAACTTTATTCTGTAATCCATAGGTTGCATTATCAAAGAACGTCTCTCGCCCATGCATGTCAAAATACCGCTATAACATTTCCCAAGCTTCTCTGCGCTGTCTCGTATTTCTGCCCACATGAGAGCTTCCGTAGAGAATGTGTGATCAACAAACGGTATGAGAGTAGATATGGATATTTTTACAACATAGTTGGTCCCCGTTAAGATACCTTGATATTTAAACTATTTCTACTCTTCATCTCCCCGTTATTCATGAGCTGATCTGCTCTCGGTATAATCATAAACTAGATTTTGCCAAATAACGTATAGGAGATATTCTGTCATTCGTTGAAGGAGGTTATCTAGCAAGTTTAACAACTTTTGTCATTTGACTGCCGTTACAAAGTCTGTATGATTCCACAACGCTATACTCGGAGTGCGCTCTGTGTCGAGATGCTACTGAAATGCCCTGAATTAATTGAGGAGCATGATCACACTCGGAATTTATGAACGGCCTGTTTGTGTCACGCCCTGACTCATGGGACTCTTGTATGTTGAGTCAGGGTGTGGATATCTATGTTAGTATTTCTATGTTTTCATTCTAGGTTGTGTGTTTCTATGTTTGGCCGGGTGTGATTCCCAATCGGAGGCAGCTGTCGCTCGTTGTCTCTGATTGGGGATCAAACTTAAGTAGCCTGTTGGCACTCAGTGGTTTTGGGATCTTGTTCCGTGTAGAGGCTTGTATTGTGTTTAGCCTGAGGACTTCACGTTACGTTGGTTTGTTGTTTTGTTCGTGTGTTTATCGTTGAAATAAACATGTGTGCATTTCACGCTGCGCCTTGGTCTGACCCGTCCTTAAACGAGGGTGACAGTTTGTTGTGAATTGCCAATGTCATTGCCGATCAAAGATAGTTACTCTGTCATTGCTAAATATCAGATTAATTTGCTCTGAAATCTTTACATAGTGGTGCAGCCAGTCCGACAAGGTGGCTCAGCGCCCCTTTAATTTTGGGGAGAACCCTGGCATAGTGACCATATCTTGGTTTTAAAAGCTTTAAATGGGCACTTCCGATTTTTGCGGTATTTCCCAGGACTATTGGGATAAATATGAATTATTCCCAGGATTGAAACATGGTAGATTCTCGGGAAAATATAAATCCCTACTAAGGAACTATCATGGTCCAAACACACCTCCAGTTGCAAAGAGGGCACGACAACACCGCTTCCCCTCAGGTGGCTGAAAAGATTTGGCATGGGCCCCTCAGATCCTCAAAAGGTTCTACAGCTGCACCATCGAGAGCATCTTGACTGCTTGGTATGTCAACTGCTTGGCATCTAACCGCAGGGCGCTATAGAGGGTACATCACTGGGGCTGAGCTCCGTCATCCAGGACCTCTATACCAGGCGGTGTCAGAGGAAGGCCCCAAAAATACACCAGCCACCCAAGCCACAGACTGTTCTCTCTGCTACCACATGGCAAGTGGTACCAATGCACCAAGTCTGGAACCAACAGGACCCTGAACAGCTTCTACCCCCAAGCCATAAGACTGCTAAACAAGACTGCTAAATAGCTAATCAAATAGCTACAAGGACTACCTGCATTGACCCTTTTTTGCACTAACTTTCTTGTACTGACTTTATGCACACACACTGGACTCTATCCACACATACTGACGCCAACACTACATATGCACACACACACACACTGCTGCTACTGTCTATTATCTATCCTGTTGTCTAGTCACTTTACCCCTACCTACAGTATACTGCTGCTACTGTCTATTATCTATCCTGTTGTCTAGTCACTTTACCCCTACCTACAGTATACTGCTGCTACTGTCTATTATCTATCCTGTTGTCTAGTCCCTTTACCCCTACCTACAGTATACTGCTGCTACTGTCTATTATCTATCCTGTTGTCTAGTCACTTTACCCCTACCTACAGTATACTGCTGCTACTGTCTATTATCTATCCTGTTGTCTAGTCACTTTACCGCTACCTACAGTATACTGCTGCTACTGTCTATTATCTATCCTGTTGTCTAGTCCCTTTACCCCTACCTACAGTATACTGCTGCTACTGTCTATTATCTATCCTGTTGTCTAGTCCCTTTACCCCTACCTACAGTATACTGCTGCTACTGTCTATTATCTATCCTGTTGTCTAGTCCCTTTACCCCTACCTACAGTATACTGCTGCTACTGTCTATTATCTATCCTGTTGTCTAGTCACTTTACTGCTACCTACATGTATACTGCTGCTACTGTCTATTATCTATCCTGTTGCCTAGTCACTTTACCCCTACCTACAGTATACTGCTGCTACTGTCTATTATCTATCCTGTTGCCTAGTCACTTTACCCCTACCTACAGTATACTGCTGCTACTGTCTATTATCTATCCTGTTGCCTAGTCACTTTACCCCTACCTACAGTATACTGCTGCTACTGTCTATTATCTATCCTGTTGCCTAGTCACTTTACCCCTACCTACAGTATACTGCTGCTACTGTCTATTATCTATCCTGTTGTCTAGTCCCTTTACCCCTACCTACAGTATACTGCTGCTACTGTCTATTATCTATCCTGTTGTCTAGTCACTTTACCCCTACCTACAGTATACTGCTGCTACTGTCTATTATCTATCCTGTTGTCTAGTCACTTTACCCCTACCTACAGTATACTGCTGCTACTGTCTATTATCTATCCTGTTGTCTAGTCCCTTTACCCCTACCTACAGTATACTGCTGCTACTGTCTATTATCTATCCTGTTGTCTAGTCCCTTTACCCCTACCTACAGTATACTGCTGCTACTGTCTATTATCTATCCTGTTGTCTAGTCACTTTACCCCTACCTACAGTATACTGCTGCTACTGTCTATTATCTATCCTGTTGTCTAGTCCCTTTACCCCTACCTACAGTATACTGCTGCTACTGTCTATTATCTATCCTGTTGTCTAGTCCCTTTACCCCTACCTACAGTATACTGCTGCTACTGTCTATTATCTATCCTGTTGTCTAGTCACTTTACCCCTACCTACAGTATACTGCTGCTACTGTCTATTATCTATCCTGTTGTCTAGTCACTTTACCCCTACCTACAGTATACTGCTGCTACTGTCTATTATCTATCCTGTTGTCTAGTCCCTTTACCCCTACCTACAGTATACTGCTGCTACTGTCTATTATCTATCCTGTTGTCTAGTCACTTTACCGCTACCTATATGTACTGCACATACAGTGCCTTGCTAAAGTATTCACCCCCCTTGGCGTTTTTCCTATTTTGTTGCATTACAACCTGTAATTTAAATGTTTTTTTTTTAAATCTGGATTTCATGTAATGGACATACACAAAATAGTCCAATTAGTGAAGTGAAAAAAATAATTTGTTTCAAAAAATTCTAAACAAATAAATAACGGAAAAGTGGTGCATGCATATGTATTCACCCCCTTTGCTATGAAGCCCCTAAATAAGATCTGGTGCAACCAATTACCTTCAGAAGTCACATAATTAGATAAATAAAGTCCACCTGTGTGCAATCTAAGGGTCACATGATCTGTTACATTATCTCAGTATATATATATACAGTGGGGAGAACAAGTATTTGATACACTGCCGATTTTGCAGGTTTTCCTACTTACAAAGCATGTAGAGGTCTGTAATTTTTATCATAGGTACACTTCAACTGTAAGAGACGGAATCTAAAACAAAGCCATATATAGCCATGTTATTTTCTACTTCCTGTATATAGCCATGTTATTTTCTACTCCCTGTATATAGGCATCTTATTTTCTACTTCCTGTATAGAGACATGTTATTTTCTACTTCCTGTATATAGCCATGTTATTTTCTACTCCCTGTATATAGCCATGTTATTTTCTACTCCCTGTATATAGCCATGTTATTTTCTACTTCCTGTATATAGCCATGTTATTTTCTACTTCCTGTATATAGCCATGTTATTTTCTACTTCCTGTATATAGCCATGTTATTTTCTACTCCCTGTATATAGCCATGTTATTTTCTACTCCCTGTATATAGCCATGTTATTTTCTACTTCCTGTATATAGCCCATGTTATTTTCTACTTCTTGTATATAGCCATGTTATTTTCTACTTCCTGTATATAGCCAGAGAGAAGATAACGTAATCTTGACCGGAAGTCATTCTGTCAATGAATCAACACAAACCGAAGACAGATTCCTGCTAGTTTATTATTTTACTAAACTGAACAAAAATAAACATGCAACAATTTCAAAGATTTACAGTTCATATATGGAAATCAGTCAATTTAAATAAATAAATTAGGCCCTAGTCTATGGATTGCACATGACTGGGAATACAGATATGAATCTGGTGGTCACGGATACCTTAAAGAGGTAGAGGCGTGGATCAGAAAACCAGTCAGTATCTGGTGTGACCACCATTTGCCTCATGCAGCGCGACATCTCCTTTGCATTGAGTTGATCAGGCTGTTGATTGTGGCCTGTGGAATGTTGTCCCACTCCTCTTCAATGGCAGTGCGAAGTTGCTGGAAATTGGCGGGAACTGGAACACGCTGTCGTACACATCAATCCAGAGCATCCCAAACATACTCAATGGATGACATGTCTGGTGAGTATGCAAGCCATGGAAGAACTTGGACATTTTCAGCTTCCAGGAATTTTGTACTGATCCTTGTGACATGGGGCCGTGCATTATTATGCTGAAACATGATGTCGGCGGAAGAATGTATTTGTATTTATTAAGGATCCCCATTAGCTGCTGCCAGTGATTCTTCCTGGGTCCAGCAACATTAAGACAGTTATATATGGCACGACAATGGGCCTCAGGATCTCGTAACAGTAGCTCTGTGCATTCACATTGCCATCAATAAAATGCAATTGTGTTTGTGGTCTGTAGCTTATGCCTGCCCATACCATAACTCCACCGTCACCATGGGGCACTCTGTTCACAACATTGACATCAGCAAACCGCTCGACCACACAATGCCATATACGCTGTCTGCCATCTGCCCGGTACAGTTGAAACCGGGATCCATCCGTGAAGAGCACACTTCTCCAGCGTGCCAGTGGCCATCGAAGGTGAGCATTTGCCCCCTGAAGTCGGTTACGATGCCGAACTGTACTCAGTTCAAGACCCTGGTGATGATGACGAGCAAACGGATGATCCCGCAGGTGACAAAGCCTGATGTGGAGGTCCTGGGCTGGAGTGGTTACACGTGGTCTGCGGTTGTGAGGCCGGTTGGACGTACAGTACTGCCACATTTTCAAAAACACATTTTCAAAATCTGGAAACAGCATTGGTGGACATTCCTGCAGTCAGCATGCCAATTGCACGCTCCCTCAAAACGAGACATCTTGTGGCATTGTGTTGTGTGACAAAACTGCACAGTTTAGAGTGGCCTTTTATTGTCCCCAGCACAAGGTGCACCTGTGTAATGATCATGCTCTTTAATCAGCTTCTTGATATGCCACACCTGTCAGGTGGATGGATTATCTTGGCAAAGGAGAAATGCTCACTCACAGGGATGTAAACAAATTTGTGCATAACATTTGAGAGAAATAAACTTTGTGTGCGCATGGAAAATGCCTGGCCTCTTATTTCAGCTCATGAAACATGGGACCAACGCTTTACATGTTGTGTTTATATTTTTGTTCAGTGTAGCTTGGTAGATGGATGTCCATGTCAGGTTCTTGTAATAGTTTTATAGTGTATATCTGGCTAGCCAAACTGGATCTCTGGGTAGAGTTAGCTAAAATAAATAAAAACAACCCATCAAATGTTCATGCCTAGCCGACAGCAAAACGAAAGTCCAGTTAAACTTCAGCTTTTATCGTACTCTTGACAGTTTATCCAGTTGGAAGACAGCAAAACAAATGCATTTAAAACGATAGTAAACGTCCAATAAATTTACCGGTAAACAATATTAGTTAGCTAGCTGCCAACAGTTGGTTCTGTAGCAAACAGGGACACAGCTGACACAAACAGACTAGCAAAAACCAAATGTTTTATAAATTCTGAAATTAAATATCTCCCCAGCAGCAAATGTGTTGGCCAACCGGAAATATTCCATGCATTTTCATGTCACAGTGTCTACAAGACGCTCTGCAGTCTCCCCCTGGTGGTGATGTATGGTGTGTTCTGATGATCCATCATCAGGCATATGGAAGACACTCTTCTAGACTTACACTGTTCAATCAAATGACATTTACATTAATTCATTGTTCTGTACAGTTTAATGTAGAGCAATACATTTGTGACAACAATCTGACTACTATTGTTATTTTCACAATGACAAATATTTCCATAATATGCCCACGTTTTCTAACATGGTGAGAACCTTGGAATACTGCGGTTATGAATGCTCACATTTTTTCAGGCTTCAGCTCCCACAATTATTTGGATTGTGATAGGCTACTGACAAGTCTGAGAACAATTCTCTGCGGGTCTAGAGAGGCTCCTCTGTTCTGTCTGGCTCTATCTCTCTAATCAATATAAGCTGTGGTGTTTTATTCCCTCAGCCCCCCCTCAGCAGAATGAACAATGCAGGGCGAGGGGGCTCCCTGTTGTCTCTTCGCTAGGCTGAACCCAGTCATGGTCAGGCCTTTTGATGTGGCTGCTCAGAACAACGGCCGTTTGGGCTGCCCTAGCTCGTATGAAGGGCTGTAAGGAGGGAGGAGGTTGGGGAAGACAAGGGGGGGGCTATGATGACGAGAATAAGTATGATCCACAGTTTGAGTGCCTGAAGTTTCAAGGCTAATGATGCAATTAGACTGCATTTATCAGAACAATAATAATAATTAGTCATTTAGCAGACGCTCTTATCCAGAGCGACTTACAGGAGCAATTAGGGTTAAGTGCCTTGCTCAAGGGCACATCGACAGATTTTTCACCTAGTCGGCTCGGGGATTAGAACCAGCGACCTTTCGGTTACTGGCACAACGCTCTTAACCACTAAGCTACCTGCCGCCCCATGATTGATTTTGTTTCCATCAGAATAACTAATCAACCACTATCCCACATTGCTTTTTCCTCTTGTTTCTAGTTAAGACTTAGATTGTTCAAAGGTGAATGAAGCGCAGACAGACAGTCCAGACTGGCCCGACGTCATCTTCCACAGTAGATCTATTGAAGCCACAAGGGCCTATAGATCAGGGGGTATTTCTTCAACATTTGTAAGGGCCACACGTTTCTTTCAGGGGACACAATTCATCCTCAATACAAAAACACTTGGCGGTCACATTTTCAAGAGCATATGAATAAATATTTAATCAAAAATAACAGAGTTAGAGGATTAGACATCAGTGCGAGACAGCTATTGTATAATATGATAACCCCAGAGAGAGAGAGAGAGAGAGAGAGAGAGAGAGAGAGAGAGAGAGAGAGAGAGAGAGAGCGAGAGAGAGAGAGAGACAGAGAGAGAGAGAGTGATGTGGTGAGCAAATATTGAATGTGAAGTGGTGTAATGATCTGGCCCTGGGGCCTGATAGGTGGAGCATTTAGAGTGCATCTCATTAGTTAGAGCTTTGGAGTTCCCTTTAGGCTCTGAATATGATGAATCCTCTTATCGGTCGTATTCACTAGGCCCCAAACGGAAGAAAACTGACTAAAACAGGAAGGGGACTACGTGAGCTTGTCAAATTAGAAAACGCACATTTTTGTTTTTGTTTTATTTCCATTGCAAATAGTTTCGAGACGGACAGCACTAATGAATGTGACCCAGGTGGCAATGCAGGCAGGCCTCACAAACTAGGGTGCTTTAGAAAACGACAACACTACTACTACTACTGCTGCTACTGCCTCCTCTCTTAGTATCTCTTTCTCCACTACTTGGTCGAGCGGGTTGGGTTTCAGGTAGAAATGGTTTTGGGTGTGTGCGAGAGCGAGAGCGAAGCTATTTTAAGACGAGATGGTGACACGATCTGAAAATGTATACTTAGTTGAATGGAGGAAGTAGACTTAGACTTGCCATTGAGGACTGCGTAAAACTATGCAATCAATGGAGTTAGATTTGAGTATGAATAACTATATAGAAGGTTACATTGCTGCGCTGCTGTGGCAGACAACTAACCTGACTACATGACTAGACCTTTAGACAATAAATTAATAGGAACTTTTTTCTATTGTTTTCAATAGTCCCTTTCACACAATTTAAAGAAAAGGTCTCTGAATGTGAGAGACAGACATGGACCACATTTCTGCCATGCGTAACATACATATTCTACAATGTCTGTCCTAGCAACTATTCACCAATAAAAAAAGTTAATAATTCACGTAAAATGGTGCAAATTCATAATTAGAATGACTGAGCTTTCACTGGGCACGTTCAAGCGGATCATTTTTGTCCTCGTTGGTCACTGGCTTTCAAAGTGTGTTGCATTATGGGGTTGAACATTGTCAGAGATAGAGGACTCATCTTTGTATCTGTGCCATTATAGCGTCTGTGGCTGTCACGGGCAGCGCCATTGATGCACTCTCCATTTTGAAGTAGTACATTTTCTTCCCGATTGTGTCAAATCATGTGTCAAAGGTCATGAAGTTTTGACTGCAGTCAACTGCAAGTTTCTAGTGATGGGGAAACTAAGCTTCCTGAAGCATTGAGCATTTCTAGCCAATTGTGTCGAAAATAGGTTCATTACCGGAGGCTTTGATCAACAGTGTAAATTAGTGGCACCTGCTGGTCAAAATAATTTAGAATTTAATTTAGGCAAATTTTTATAGTGCGTGCACAGGGTAGCCTTTTGATCTTCTACCAAACCAATCAGGTGGATGTTCGACAAAAAGCTTCTGACGTCATTGATCACGTGCTTCTGATAAAGTGATACAAGCGTCGGCACACTACTTTGAAGTGAACTGCTTACCGATTTCGACTCATGCCTCGGTGCACCAGTATCAAATGTAATCAAGGTAACGTACAGTTGAAGTCAGAAGTTTACATACACCTTAGCCAAATACATCTAAACTCTGTTTTTCACAATTCCTGACATTTAATCCTAGTAAAAATTCCCTGTCTTAGGTCAGTTAGGATCACCGCTTTATTTTAAGAATGTGAAATGTCAGAATAATAGTAGAGAGAATGATTTATTTCAGGTTTTATTTCTGTCATCACATTCCCAGTGGGTCAGAAGTTTACATACACTCAATTAGTATTTGGTAGCATTGCCTTTAAATTGTTTAACTTGGGTCTAATGTTTTGGGTAGCATTCCACAAGCTTCCCACAATAAGTTGGGTAAATTTTGGCCCATTCCTCCTGACAGAGCTGGTGTAACTGAGTCAGGTTTGTAGGCCTCCTTGCTCACACACGCTTTTTCAGTTCTGCCCACAAATTTTCAATAGGATTGAGGTCAGGGCTTTGTGATGGCCACTCAAATACCTTGACTTTGTTGTCCTTAAGCCATTTTGCCACAACTTTGGAAGTATGCTTGGGGCCATTGTCAGTTTGGAAGACCCATTTGCAACCAAGCTTTAACTTCTTGACTGATGTCTTGAGATGTTGCTTCAATATATCCACAATTTCCCTCCCTCATGATGCCATCTATTTTGTGAAGTGCACCAGTCCCTCCTGCAGCAAAGCACCCCCACAGCATGATGCTGCCACCCCCTTGCTTCACGGTTGGGATGGTGTTCTTCGGCTTGCAAGCGTTCCCCTTTTTCCTCCAAACATAACGATGGTCATTATGGCCAAACAGTTATATTTCTGTTTCATCAGACCAGAGGACATTTCTCAAAAAAGTACGATCTTTGTCCCCATATGCAGTTGCAAACCATAGTCTGGCTTTTTTTATGGCGGTTTTGAAGCAGTGGCTTTTTCCTTGCTGAGCGGCCTTTCAGGTTATGTCGATATAGGACTCAGTTTACTGTGGATATGTCACACCCTGGCTCTGGGGACTCTATATGTTGAGCCAGGGTGTGTAGATTCTATGTGGTTTTGTTCTATGTTCACTGTCTATGTATTGTATTTCTATGTTGGCCAGAGTGGTTCCCAATCAGAGGTAACGAGTGTCAGCTGTTGCTGGTTGTCTCTGATTGGGAGCCATATTTATACAGGCTGTTTTCCCACAATAATTGTGGGATCTTGTTCCGTGTTGTTTGTGGTTGTTCCGTGGACTTCACGTTTCGTTTGTTGTTTTGTTTATTGTATGTGCACTTAATTAAATAAGATGTACAAATCTCACGCTGCGCATTGGTCTACTCCCTCTAACGATCGTGACAGAAGATCCCACCATACCAGGACCTAGCAGCGTGTCCAGGAGCAGGCAGCCTGGACGTGGGAGCAGATAATGGACGGGCAGGGGTCCTGGACCTGGGAGGAAATCCAGGCCGGGATGGATCGCCGTCCATGGAGGTAGACGGTAGAGGCGCGACGGAGAGAGGAGCAATGGCGTCAACAGGGTCGTCGTCGGACGGACGAGAGGCAACCCCAAAAAATGTTTAGGGGGGGGCACACGGCTTGGGCGACGGGGCAGCAGGAGGCAGCTACAGGGCGTATTAGGAGGTTAGGTGAGGAGGCCACCAGGTTAAGGGGGCTATTGGTGCAGAGGGAGCAGGAGTTAGTGGTGCAGAGGGTGGAGCTACTGGAGGCGATAAGGGAGAAGGTGAGAGTAGAGGCATGGCGAGAGGATCTGTGTTGGCAGCTGAGGGAGCGGAGGGTTATGACGAAACCCAGTCCCGCTCCTCACACCAAGCAAGTGGTGTGCGTCACCAGTCCGGTCCGGCCCGTTCCTGCTCCCCGCACTAAGTTGATGATGCGCGTCACCAGCCCGGCCCGGCCCGGCCTGTTCCTGCCCCTCGCACCAAGCCAAGGGTGCGCGTCGCCAGCCCGGCCCGGCCTGTTCCTGCTCTTCGCACCAAGCCTACGGTGCGCGTCGCCAGCCCGGCCCGGCCTGTTCCTGCCCCTCGCACCAAGCCTACGGTGCGCGTCGCCAGCCCGGCCCGGCCTGTTCCTGCCACTCGCACCAAGCCTACGGTGCGCGTCGCCACCCCGGCCCGGCCTGTTCCTGCCACTCTCACCAAGCCTACGGTGCGCGTCGCCAGCCCGGCCCGGCCTGTTCCTGCCCCTCGCACCAAGCCTACGGTGCGCGTCGCCAGCCCGGCCCGGCCTGTTCCTGCCACTCGCACCAAGCCTACGGTGCGCGTCGCCAGCCCGGCCCGGCCTGTTCCTGCCACTCGCACCAAGCCTACGGTGTGCGTCGCCAGCCCGGCCCGGCCTGTTCCTTCCACTCGCACCAAGCCAGGGGTGCGAGTCGTCAGCCTGGTAAGGCCCGTTCCTGCTCCACGCACCAAGCCAGGGGTGCGTATCATCAGCCCGGTCCGGCCCGTTGCTGCTCCACGCACCAAACCAGGGGTGCGCATCGTCAGCCCGGTCCGGCCCGTTCCTGCTCCAGGCACCAAGCCAGGGGTGCGTATCGTCAGCCCGGTCCGGCCCGTTGCTGCTCCACGCACCAAACTAGGGGTGCGCATCGTCAGCCCGGTCCGGCCCGTCCCTGCTCCACGCACCAAGCCAGGGGTGCGCATCCTCAGCCCGGTCCGGCCCGTTGCTGCTCCACGCACCAAGCCAGGGGTGCGCATCGTCAGCCCGGTCCGGCCCGTTCCTGCTCCACGCACCAAGCCAGGGGTGCGCGTCGTCAGTCCGGCACAACCCGTGCCTGCTCCACGCACCAAGCCAGGGGTGCGCGTCGTCAGTCCGGCACAACCCGTGCCTGGGTCACCGGTGCCTGATCAGGTACCGGTCAGCTGCTCCACACCGGAGCTTAAGCAATCCGCTCCTTCAATGTCCAGTCCAGCTCCAGCCAGCGGGGCCAGACCGGACCAGGGGCGTTACGGGGGGATTATTGGAGGGTGGTGGGAAAGCCCGGAGCCGGAACCGCCTCCGAGGAGGAATGCCCACCCAGCCCTCCCCTGTTTGGTTTATGTTGAGGCGCGGTCGCAGTCCGCGCCTTTGGGGGGGGTACTGTCACACCCTGGCTCTGGGGACTCTATATGTTGAGCCAGGGTGTGTAGATTCTATGTGGTTTTGTTCTATGTTCACTGTCTATGTATTGTATTTCTATGTTGGCCAGAGTGGTTCCCAATCAGAGGTAACGAGTGTCAGCTGTTGCTGGTTGTCTCTGATTGGGAGCCATATTTATACAGGCTGTTTTCCCACAATAGTTGTGGGATCTTGTTCCGTGTTGTTTGTGGTTGTTCCGTGGACTTCACGTTTCGTTTGTTGTTTTGTTTATTGTATGTGCACTTAATTAAATAAGATGTACAAATCTCACGCTGCGCATTGGTCTACTCCCTCTAACGATCGTGACAGGATATAGATACTTTTGTACCTGTTTCCTCCAGCATCTTCACAAGGTCCTTTGCTGTTGTTCTGGGATTGATTTGCACTTTTCACACCAAAGTGCGTTCATCTATAGGAGACAGAACGCGTCTCCTTCCTGAGCGGTATGACGGCTGCATGGTCCCATGTTGTTTATACTTGCGTACTATTGTTTGTACAGATGAACGTGGTACCTTCAGGCGTTTGGAAATTGCTCCCAAGGATGAACCAGACTTGTGGAGGTCTACCATTTTTTTTTTAGGTCTTGGCTGATTTTGCTGGATGCAGACGTCGGACTCCCTTCATAAACTTGGAGAGCAATGGGAGGCCACTCATAGGTCCCTCTGGGACATCATCATGGCACATCGAGATAGCGGCTAGATACACTCAAAGTGGCTCTCTCCCACCGAAGCACCTCCTTCCTCACCCTGTCTGTCACCGAGGTGACTTGGATGCCCCCTGTAAGACGGTGGTTGGGATCGGAATTGGAGTTTGTAGGACCATGTCAAGTACCTAGGGGGACTCCACCCGCCTTTCCCAGTTTGCCCTTAGGGCCTGGGAGAGACAGCCGAGGCCGACCTCAAGCATATCAGGAGGACTGCTGGGGCCCACCCTTCTTAGCCACGGGCTGTTGCTTGTAAGGATTGCCGCGGTGCCTGTCGTTGCACTGTCGTGTAAAACGTTGGTTCCCATTTCACTGTCCCTGCTGTTTCTGCAGGGGATGAGTGGGGCCAAGACGTTGCTGGAGAGCATTTGAGATATATGGCCCCATCTTCCAGTTCCTCTGAGGGGCAACGTTAGGGCGTACAGTAGCCAAGAACTCCTGCAAAGTCTCCGTCTTCGCGCAGTTTTGTAGTCTGCTGTTTGATGTTGTCGACCCCTGGCCCAAAGGTGGAACCTGGCATGAGTGGGAGCTTCAAGAATGTTTTTCTAAACTTGTGGTGGCAGTTTAGACGGACAGCCAGAGATGGCAGCGTGAGGTCACCACTGAAGCCAAAGCCTTGCCGTTGGCACGTGCCATATCTATCTGAAGCAGTGAGCAGCTTTGACACCTCCATGGCCTCCTTGAAAAGCTTGTCACCGCCTCCTGGGAGGCAGGGCCAGGTAGGATTGCAGCATCGTAGCCATGTTTTGCAGCCGTTCATCGCCGACTCTTACAGGTCCAGGTTTGAGACGATCTCCTTGTCAGGGAGGATCATTGCTGCCACCATGTCATCCATCACCGGATAGCGAACCCCAAGGACTCTGGATGGTCCACCGCCTGGTCTGGTTGTCATAGCGGAAGCGCCCCCCCCCCCCCCCCCCCCCGAATCTTGGTCCAGTATTCGTGGAAAGCCAAAAGCGAACTGGGTACGGATGGGGATAAGCAGCTGCTCAGATGGTGATCCTTCCAGCTTGATATCAAGGGCGGTAGCCACTTACGCTAAAAGATTGTTGCTTTCGTCACCACCGGGGGTGCTTCCGTAGCAGCACTCCTAGCTACAGATGGCGCTGTGGACTGGGTCGATCCCGGATGTGCTTGGAATACCGAAAGCACTCTCACCCAACTCCAGCGTGGAGAGAGGGGGCATCGTCGTCGTCATCTCCCTGTAAAGCATCCACTTCCTCCCACAGGCTTTTCCGCCAAAAGTGTAATTATCTATAGTATACACTGCGCAATTCTGTATGATAGTGTAGAATGGGACATACAGTATTAGCCTTTGTCTCATACACTATCTGAAGTAGAGGAGACGTGAATGGAGTGTGGACTTCCTGACTGTGGGGGAGGGGCAGAGCACTTAAAGCCAATTTACGCTTGATCCGAAAAATGTGGTCGGAGGCTTCATATGGAGGGTGTGACGCAATTGCGGAGCCTCCGGAGGCAGCGACAGTACATAGTTGCTCTTCTTCGTCTATTGCATTCAACCTACCTACTTCTATTACCAGAGGCAGTATCCAGTTCTCAACTGGTTTCTGGTTAGGTGAGAGGTGACATAAGGTTCTGGATCGTAACGTTTTTTTTAAACTGGTTGTAAGTCGTGTGGGTCAGCTGTAACTCATGCTAGCCATTCTTGCTTTATACGTTGGGGTTCAGGTTGGCAGGATGTAAGAGAAAGTGTGCTTAGCAACTTTGTACGTAGTCCGGCAATGGTCAACTCTCGTTTAGCTTGCTACTTTGCATAGCTCGTTCACTGTGGAACACACAAGAGTCTAGGCAAGATGGATGCGCCCTGTGCGAGATAAGTGTTGTGCGCCTCGCGACACGTAGCTTCACTCTCTGGGGAGAACTGCAAACCCGCTGGAGCGAAACAAACAGACCAGGGGTAGGCGTGGTCCCCAAGCTTCTAGGCGTGGTCCCCAAGCTTCTAGGCGTGGTCCCCAAGCTTCTAGGCGTGGTCCCCAAGCTTCTAGGCGTGGTCCCCAAGCCTGAGGGCTAAACCGGGTGGGTTCCGGTGGACAAACAAAGACAACTAGGAAAAGCCCTCTACGCAGCAATACTGGTCGACCAAACAGAGTATCGCCCAGGTTGGTACACTGTCACAAGTAATTAAAACAAGGACAAACCCAAATGAGATGGCACAAGTCAAAAACCGAGTGGGGGGACAGCAGAGCACCCAGATGGAGAGGCTAGCTAGCTAGCTAGCTAGCTGTCCAAGTTATTGAATAGCTGCGGGTATACTTCTGCACTTATACACTAACAGAGCTCAAACCAAGTGAATCCTCTCAGGACCGCACTGAGAAAAAGAGGAGGTGGAAGTAGTGCGATGGCAGCTATTTAAGGGGGTCAACCTGCAGCACTACCCGGTACACGGGACTAATTTGAAATCCTTACTGTGTATGTATCCTTCTGCCCGGAAGGATACCATGTTGGTGTGATACAATATTGTGCTACATAACATTAATACAAGTTTCAGCAACTCTTTACCAACTTCATCCTACAGCCATCGCCTGCATTGTGGGAGGCTCTATTGCCAACCAATCATTAGGGTGTTTTTGTTTGTCCCACGCGAATGTGACCAAAGACATGACTGAAACAGAAAACAACTTTGCCGCGATTCATGTATACAGTGGATATATACAAATTAATGTGGTATTTGATGCTCTCTCTCACCTGATTTGATTGTACAATGTACACACATATGATTTCAGTTTGTGAGTGTGTGAAATGGGGGAGGGAGCCATGTTAATTCAACATTATAAAGAAAAACGTATTAACGATGGCAACACTGACATGTTGATCTGAGCCTTGCTGTTGGAAAACCACATTAGTGTCCGACTTTCGGCTGTTGCAGATGCACCTCTCTTACCACTCAAATACACCCCCGAGTTCAAAGAGGAAATGCGTAGTCGTCACTAGTTACCACAGCCACAGGGTCAGAAGGCACGCCTACTCAACCAATCAAATGAGGGCCTGTGATGACACGTATTCCAGATCGCGGGAAACGCCTCATGTTCAAAACGGCACATCTCATGTTCGAGGACCAACTAACTACAGGAGTGGGAGTTCCGGTCGAGGACTAATGCTGCTGGGAGAAAGACAGACAGGGGCGGAGCGTTTTGGGATGGAGTTATGACAGGATGCCATCGGGTTACAAGCAAAGTTGGGAGAAGAGGAATATTGGGACAGGGACACAGAAAGGAGGATTTCTGAGGATGAATGGAAAAGAGGAAGTGGTCGATGAAAAGGAGGAAAGCAGAGCTTGGATTGGAATTGGAGGAAGATGGCGTTAAAAGTGGAGATGCGGTGTCGAAGAAGATTGCTGCCAAGTGCAAACAGAGCGAGCCGTGCGCCAGACGGAGTCCCGGAGGTGATATGGAACTGAATGAGGGCGAGTTAAATGAGGTGGAACGTGTGGTGAAGTTGGGTGTATTTGAAATCGGTAAAAGGTCCTGTAGAGGACTTGTGATATTTGTTTGTTTTTTGTTCTGATCAGAGGGAGCGGGCGCTCCGTGTCACGCAACTGAAAAGGAGTGATTTCTTGGGTAGCATTAAGTTTGGAGGTGGAGCAATTTGAAGTTGAAGATTCTTGTTGTTTGTGACACCTGCCATTTGGTGCGATGCAGACCCGGTGGTGAGTGTGGTGAAACAGAGGAGTCACTGTCGGTCCTTTTGAGTTTTGAGTCAGAGTCTGCTAAATGACTAAAATGCAAAATGTAAAAGGCTCCTGAGTGGCGCAGTGGTCTAAGGCACTGCATCGCAGTGCAAACTGTGCTAGAGATCCTGGTTCGAATCCAGGCTCTGTCGCAGCCGGCCGCGACCGGGAGACCCATGGGGCGCCGCACAATTGGCCCAGCGTCGTCCAGGGTAGGGGAGGGAATGGCCGGCAGGGATGTAGCTCAGTTGATAGAGCATGGCGTTTGCAACGCCAGGGTTGTGGGTTCGATTCCCACGGGGGGCCAGTATATTCCCACGGGGGGCCAGTATAAAAATATATGTATTCACTAACTGTAAGTCGCTCTGGATAAGAGCGTCTGCTAAATGACTAAAATGTAAATGTCATATTAGGATATGTCAGTTACTGAGGCAGTGAAGAAAGTAGAAGAGGATGGATCAACATACTCTCGAGCGGCACTAGAGATCCTAGTTCAAATCCAGGCTCTGTCGTAGCCGGCCGCGACCGGGAGACAGGGTAGGGGAGGGATGTAGCTCAGTTGGTAGAGCATGGCGTTTGCAACGCCAGGGTTGTGGGTTCGATTCCCACGGGGGGCCAGTATGAAAAAGTAAAAAAATGATATATGCATTTACTAACTGTAAGTCGCTCTGGATAAGAGCGTCTGCTAAATGACTAAATGTAAAAGATGATTCAGGAACAAAAATTGGTGATGTCACTAAAATGTATAACTTTGAGAAAGGACAAAAGTTTTGGGCAAAAGGTTAAGCTGTCCTTTATTTTTTTGATAACTAGTAGCTAACTTTTGCTACTCATCTAAAAGGAGATAGCTAGCTATAGCATAAGGGATTCCATTCCAAGCACATAGTTATTCTATTTGATAGAGCAACGTTGTTAGTTTCCCTACAAGCCTTTCATTCTAATAGTAATATATCATATTCTTGACCTTCAACAGATGCACAGCCTTTGGCAGGAAAACAACTCAGCTGGGAGAGTAAAAGTCTCCCATTTAATGGTGTTCAGTTTCAAGTCGGCATGTCGGCACAAAGACGTACGAATGCCACCAGGAAAAAGACAGAAAAACAAAAGCCAAAGAAAAATATGCTGCTGAAATGACCATGAAGGCAGTATGTTCAAAGACAGATCACTGTAACCATATACTTTTACAACATCAGTTTAATTTTAGTAATATTGAAGTACCAACTAACAGTGGAATGTTCCTCAATAAAATTGAAGATGGGACTTTAAACAGGTGTCCGAACTCTTTGGTCACTAAAGATACCATGGTACCTATTGCAAGAGTATGTAATCATGTGTATATCAAACTGTATTCCTATCATGTAATACTATCTATAAAAGCACCATGTATGGACAGTGTATGAATTTATATGTAACAAAATACCTGTAGAAAATAAATAAATAAAAAAATACAAATAAAGAGTATGTAAGTGGGGTTAGGGTGGTGAGTTTCCCCTGTATAGAGTGGGGTTAGGGTGGTGAGTTTCCCCTGTATAGAGTGGGGTTAGGGTGGTGAGTTTCCCCTGTATAGAGTGGGGTTAGGCTGGTGAGTTTCCCCTGTATAGAGTGGGGTTAGGCTGGTGAGTTTCCCCTGTATAGAGTGGGGTTAGTGTGGTGAGTTTCCCCTGTATAGAGTGGGGTTAGGGTGGTGAGTTTCCCCTGTATAGAGTGGGGTTAGGGTGGTGAGTTTCCCCTGTATAGAGTGGGGTTAGGGTGGTGAGTTTCCCCTGTATAGAGTGGGGTTAGGGTGGTGAGTTTCCCCTGTATAGAGTGGGGTTAGGGTGGTGAGTTTCCCCTGTATAGAGTGGGGTTAGGGTGGTGAGTTTCCCCTGTATAGAGTGGGGTTAGGGTGGTGAGTTTCCCCTGTATAGAGTGGGGTTAGGGTGGTGAGTTTCCCCTGTATAGAGTGGGGAGAGCTTTGGATGTCTAGAAAATAGCCATGCAATTCCAATCAATGATTATTATTATTAAATGTTTTGCCATCTTCCATAGTTTGAAGACCATGCCTTTGTACAGAGACAGAAACTGGTACAAAATACCAAAGGTAGATTGCAAGGCTATGAACAGTTCAGTGGAGGCTGGAATGGAATCAATGGAAAGTCAAACATGTGGTTTCCATAGTTTGATACTGTTCTATTGATGCGATTCCAGCCATTACAATGAGCCCGTCCTCCTATAGCTCCTCCCACCAGCCTCCTCTGGTTAAGTTAAATAACTATAGTAAGTGCCTATTTGCCAAATAAACGAACATGGTTGAAGTTATCTTAAAAATCTGCCCAAAATCTGCCAATTTCAAACATGTACATTTCTGTGAAACTAAGTTTTACTTGTGGATTCTGAAAATAAAAATCTAAAATCAAGATGTGTCAATTTGTTTTGTCTACATGCCACTTTAAAACCAATGCTGATATTGGAGCAGTTTGAATAAGACATCCGATTACCACTTTGGATTTCCAACGGTTGGTTTTAATATAGCTAATAAATAACCAAATCATTGATGAATCACAAAATGTCCTCCTTCACGACGCCAGGACAGCGGAGTCACTCACCACCTTCCGGAGACACTTGAAACCCCACCTCTTTAAGGAATACCTGGGATAGTATAAAGTAATCCTTCTACCCCCCCTTACCCCCCCCCCCCCCAAAATAAAATAAAAATAAATATATATATATAGAAATTGTAAAGTGGGTGTCCCACTGGCTATCATAAGGTGAATGCACCAATTTGTAAGTCGCTCTGGATAAGAGCGTCTGCTAAATGACGAAAATGTAAATGAAAATGTCCTGTCTTCCCCTGCAAACCGGTCGGCTAACGCGTCATCACATTCCCTCATCTGGTCGAGTAAGCGGGCCTTCTGACTTTGTGGCTGTGGTAACTAGTGACGACCGAAATACGTATTTAGGGCCTTGATGAGGCAAGCCAATTATAATACTCGCTGGAACGTTCAAATTAAATTATTTTTTATTATATTGTTCATATTTTTGGGAATTATGGTATTTTTTATGTAACTGTTACATCACGGTCATGGCTATAAGGGATACAGCTTTTGTCAAATTAACGTCAAAGGTAGATTTTGTTGGCCTTTTAGCTAGCCCTAACCCTTCTCCTAACCTTAACCTAATTCTTCTAACCTACCGGGTAAATTCTCCGAACCTGCAAGGAAAAGTCAGATCTGACAAAAAGCCGTATCCCATCTAGTCAAAACCCGAGTCACCGCCCAGGGAGGGGAACCGAGAAGTGACGGGAGCGTTCCAAAGAGGCGGGGCGTTGCTCTGCGAGCCAGTGCGGTTGCCAAGCGCTGGGTCAGTGTGTGGGAAGTGCTGAAATTTCAGAACGTCACTGCAACGGCCGCAGTTGGGCACGGAGATACAACTGCGGTTCCTCGCAGTTGGATAGTTGAAGATCGAAGAGGAAAACTGTCAAACCAAGGACCAAAATATATCCAACCCAAAGTCCGGATACAATAGCGGAAATAAAAAAGTTCACGTTTCGCTCCGGTTTAGTAGTTAGTTCAAACGGATTTTACAGCTTAACTTCAGATCGCCAGGTCAGGTGTATTTATTCACACGTTGTAACGCATTATTTGGCTATTTGTCTGAATTGAACAGCGATTGGGGTGATTTCCAATCATACAGCTAAATGATTATGGAGAAGAAGAGGATGGATTGCCCCTCTCTGCCACCGGGTTGGAAGAAAGAAGAAGTGATCCGGAAGTCAGGGCTCAGTGCTGGCAAGAGTGATGTCTATTACTACAGGTAATTTTCGATCGTGAAGTTAGACAACAGTAACGTTAGCTAACTTGTTTGATAAGTTCACAAGTTATGATAGCTACTCTGTTGTCCGAGTACCTATCACAACTCGTTTCCAAAGAAAAAGTAGGCTAAAGCTTACTAGTTAGCGAAACCTTGAGCTTGGGCACCCACTCACAGTTTCACAATGTTGCTAATGCCAGCAGTGTGAACATTGTATCAATAACTCCACAAATAACATTGTATCACACTTCAATGTTGCTAATGCCAGCAGTGTGAACATTGTATCATTAGCTCCACAAATAACAACATTGTATCACACTTTGTATAGCCAGCGCAAGTTCATATGTAACTCAGTTTAGACTATAGAGTGGAGTTTTGATTTATGAAAAATCAGTAGTTTAGTCTCATCATTATTTGGGTCACTTGGATTCTTGACCATATCTCATCATGTGACTCATTGGAAATGCGTGATCTTGATAAAATGTCACCGAACTGAAACTTTGTTTGCAATCTAGGCTGAACTATTGCAACTCAGCCCTCTGTCTAAAGTACAGTATCTGTGAGTAATTCCTTGGCAATGTAGCCTTCAGCACGGTCCTTCTAAAATGGCCCATAAAAGCCATGGGCATTTTGCAACCACTGGTGTCAATGCATTAATCTCTTCAAAGCTCACTGACAGTGCTGTAGGCCTTCACCTTCCACACTATTAAAACTATCACCTAGTCAGACCATTACTCTGTCCCAGCTGTCTGATAGTTACCGTTTGGTGTATCAGAGAATTTAACCAACCAACCTTAACTTGTCCATACTTCCTCAATTCCTGATTTGGAAGACAACCAATGTTTTCTAAACATCCACGTCTAGTTGCAGGAGGTTTGTTTGAATCTAGAAAATGCTCCGTTATTAAATACAATAAATGTTTTGCTCCATGAATACAACAATGTGTGTGCCGCCATTTTGTCGTGGTCCTCTGTAGCTCAGCTGGTAGAGCACGGCGCTTGTAACGCCAAGGTAGTGGGTTCGATCCCCGGGACCACCCATACACAAAAATGTATGCACGCATGACTGTAAGTCGCTTTGGATAAAAGCGTCTGCTAAATGGCATATTATATTATTATTGTCTATTTCAAATCTTCTCTCATTGATTGAGACAGGTGGCTCCATGCGAAAGTACCGGATGGCAGTTATACATTTAAAAAAACATTACAATACATTCAGAACAGATTTCACAACATATTAAGTGTGTGCCCTCAGGCCCCTACTCTACTACCACATATCTACAACACAAAATCCATGTGTACGTGTGTGTATAGTGCGTATGTTATCATGTGTGTGTGTATGCATGTGTCTGTGCCTGTGTTTGTGTTGCTTCACAGTCCCCGCTGTTCCATAAGGTGTATTTTTATCAGTTTTTTTTAAAATCAAATTTTACTGCTTGCATAAGTTACTTGATGTGGAATAGAGTTCCATGTTGTCTTGGCTCTATGTAGTACTGTGCACCTCCCATAGTCTGTTCTGGACTTGGGGACTGTGAAGAGACCTCTGGTGGCATGTCTTGTCGGGGTATGCATGGGTGTCCGAGCTGTGTGCAAGTAGTTCAATCAGACAGCTCGGTGCATTCAACATGTCAATACCTCTCACAAATACAAGTAGTGATGAAGTCAATCTCTCCTCCACTTCGAGCCAGGAGAGATTGATATGCATATTATTAATGTTAGCTTTCTGTGTACATCCAAGGGCCAGCTGTGCTGCCCTGTTCTGAGCCAATTGCAATTTTCCTAAGTCCCTCTTTGTGGCACCTGACCACACGACTGAACAGTAGTCCAGGTGCGACAAAACTAGGGCCTGTAGGACCTGCCTTGTTGATAGTGTTGTCAAGAAGGTAGAGCAGCGCTTTATTATAGACAGACTTCTCCCCATCCTAGCTACTGTTGTATCAATATGTTTTGACCATGACAGTTTACAAGCCAGGGTTCCTCCAAGCAGTTTAGTCTCCTCAACTTGCTCAATTACCACATTATTCATTACAAGATTTAGTTGAGGTTTAGGGTTTAGTGAATGATTTGTCCCAAATACAATGCTTTTAGTTTTAGAAATATTTAGGACTAACTTATTCCTTGCCACCCATTCTGAAACTAACTGCAGCTCTTTGTTAAGTGTTGCAGTCATTTCAGTCGCTGTAGTAGCTGACACGTATAGTGTTGAGTCATCCGCATACATAGACATACTGGCTTTACTCAAAGCCTGTGGCATGTCGTTAGTAAAGATTGAAAAAAGTAAGGGGCCTAGGCAGCTGCCCTGGGGAATTCCTGATTCTACCTGGATTTTGTTGGAGAGGCTTCCATTAAAGAACACCCTCTGTGTTCTGTTAGACAGGTAACCCTTTATCCACAATATAGCAGGGGGTGTAAAGCCATAACACACATGTTTTTCCAGCAGCAGACTATGATCAATAATGTCAAAAGCCGCTCTGAAGTCTAACAAAACAGCCCCCACAATCTTTTTAGTCATTTAGCAGACGCTCTTATCCAGAGCGACTTACAGTTAGTGAATACATATATATTTTTTTTATACTGGCCCCCCGTGGGATTCGAACCCACAACCCTGGCGATGCAAACGCCATGCTCTATCAACTGAGCTACATCCCCGCCGGCCATTCCCTCCCCTACCCTGGGCCAATTGTGTGCCGCCCATGAGTCTCCCGGTCGCGGCCGGCTGCGACAGAGCCTGGATTCGAACCAGGATCTAGTGGCACAGTTAGCACTGCGATGCAGTGCCTTAGACCACTGCGCCACTCAGGAGTACACTCAGGAGTTTTATGATAAATTTCTCTCAGCCAATCATCAGTCATTTGTGTAAGTGCTGTGCTTGTTGAATGTCCTTCCCTATAAGCATGCTGAAAGTCTGTTGTCAATTTGTTTACAGTAAAATAGCATTGTATCTGGTTAAACACAATTTTTCCCAAAAGTTTACTAAGGGTTGGTAACAGGCTGATTGGTTTTACAGTCATTTTCTTAATGGGTAAATGCTTATTAGTAACTGAAATAAGCAATTTCATAAATGTGTCAAGTGCAGCGTCTGGTTGCTCCTCAATACACACCACAGACCAACACATTATTTACAGCAACAACATAGGAATCACTACAAAACTTATTGTATGACCTCTTATACACTATATTAGGCCCAGCCTTTGGAACTGTGGTTTTTCTAGATATGGCTACTATATTGTGATCACTACATCCGATTGGATTTGGATACTGCTTTCAAACACATTTCTGCAGCATTAGTAAAGATTTGATCAATACATGTTGAGGATTTCATTCCTGTGCAGTTAGTAACTACCCTGGTAGGTTGACTGATAACCTGAACCAGGTTGCAGGCACTAATTACAGTTCGAAGCCTTCTCTTGAGTGGGCATCCTGATGAAAGCCAGTCAATATTTAAAATCACCCAGAAAATATACCTCTCTATTGAGATCACATACATTATCAAGCATTTCACACCTGTTATCCAGATACTGACTGTTATCACTTGGTGGTCTATAGCAGCTTCCCACCAGAATGGGCTTTAGGTGAGGCAGATGAACCTGTAGCCATATTACTTCAACAGTATTTAACATGAGATCGTCTCTAAGCTTTACAGGAATGTGGTTCTGAATATAAACAGCCACACCTCCACCTTTTGGATAATAATACCTATCAGACAGCTGGGACAAAGTAATGGTCTGACTAGGTGATCATTTGAATAGCTACAATAGAGGAGTTACTTAGGAAGGTGAAGGCCTACAGTACTGTCAGTGAAGCTTTGAAGAGTCGAATGCATAAGCACCAGTGGTTCCAAAATACCATGGGTTTTATGGACCATTTTAGAAGGACAATGCTGAAGGCTACATTGCCAAGGAATTACTCACAGATACTGTTCTTTAGACAGAGGGCTGCGTTCCAAGTTGGGAATTGAGGATATATAGCCAAGTTAAGGTTGGTCGAAAATTCTCTGTGCTACACAAAACGGTACCTAATTTGTAACGGCTAATGGAGCATCGCGTTAGTCCGTTACAATCTGCTAGCTACATCTATTGGCTATCCAATGCAAGTCCCTCAATTCCAGGTGTGACCTCAATTTGTCCAACTTGTTGCTGACTATATATATATATATATATATATATATGTATATGTATGTATGTGTGTATGTGTATATATATATATATATATATATATATATATGTATATGTATGTATGTGTGTATGTATGTGTATATATATATATATATATATATGTATATGTATGTATGTGTGTATGTATGTGTATATATATATATATATATATATATATATATATATATATATATATATATATGTATGTATATATATGTATGTGTATATATATATATATATATATATATATATATATATATGTATGTATATATATATATATATATATATATATATATATATATATATATATATGTATGTATATATATATATATATATATATATATATATATGTATGTATATATATATATATATATATATATATATATATATGTATATATATATATATATATATATATATATATATATATATATATATGTATGTATATATATATATATATATGTATGTATATATATATATATATATATATATATATATATATATATATATATATATATATGTATATATATATATATATATATATATATATATATATATATATATATATATATATATGTATGTATATATATATATATATGTATGTATGTATATATGTGTGTGTGTCGGTGTATGTTTGTTTGGGAGGAGTCAAGATTCAAACAATCAATACTATGAAAGTTATCAACATTTGTGTGTTCTTGTGATCATGTGCGTTCCTTCCACCTGGGAAAATGAAAGAGAAACGCAGCACAAGCAATTCATTCTCCTCATGATTCAATTATCAGATTAACATGAATTATCCTCACTTGGACCCCAATGAGTCAATTATCAGATTAAAGATAAATGTTGTTCCAGGTAACGTCTGTAATTATCAGAGTATAAACAATGTACGACATGCTAGGCCATGCATGCCTCATCCCCCTCCTCAGCTCAGTGTTTTGAAGGAAAAGCCCTCTGGGCTCGGCTAGCACCTCTTCTGTGTGACTATGGCCGCCTTGCATCCTGGGGCCAACAGGCCAATGAGCCTGTCTGTGTATGTACGTTACACCGAAACCCCTCCCTCTCTCTCTCTCTCTCCCCTGGTGAAAAACATGCCTCATTCTTATTTAAAATGGTGTGATCCGAGCAGCATGTGATGAGTGTTTGACCTGTGATAGTGAGCGTGTGGTGTGTAGGCCTGTGATAGTGAGCGTGTGGTGTGTAGACCTGTGTACTAGTGGGGAGCTGTGTAGTGTAGATCTGTGTGATGAAAGCGAGTGAGGCCAGTGTGATGTTAGTGAGCGAGGGCAACGGATGGTCTGAGGCGGGGCCTTGTGGCAGTGTAGTTTGGTGGTTGGGTCGTTCCATTTGATTTCAATCCCTTTTTTAATAATAATAATATTCCATTTAGTTGGCCATTAACCAATGAAAACCAAGCAGGGCGTGGTCAAGTGACTCCACACTCAAATAAGTACTGATCCAATGTCAGTTTTTACTTATAATAATAATAATAATAATATGCCATTTAGCAGACGCTTTTATCCAAAGCGACTTACAGTCATGTGTGCATACATTTTTACGTATAGGTGGTCCCGGGGATTGAACCCACTACCCTGGCGTTACAAGCGCCATGCTCTACCAATTGAGCTACAGAGGACCGTACCCCATTTTTGATTTGAATAAAACTTTCTATACAATGTAGAAGTGGTCAGAAAGTCACTTTTTGGACCTGAATGCCAAAACATTTAGGAAATGGAGGTGGTCAAAGTTGACCAATTTTGCATGTCGGCATTTCCATCTAAAAAGGACCTATGAGCACCAACATGTGAAGTTCATAGGATCATGTCAAATGAAAGCTACTGCAAATCTATATTTTGCAGAAATTAACACATTTACAGTTGAAGTCGGAAGTTTACATACACTTAGGTTGGAGTCATTAAAACTCGTTTTTCAACCACTCCACAAATTTCTTGTTAACAAACTATAGTTTTGGCAAGTCGGTTAGGACATCTACTTTGTGCATGACAAGTAATTTTTCCAACAATTGTTTACAGATTATTTCACTTATTATTCAATGTATCACAATTCCAGTGGGTCAGAAGTTTACATACACTAAGTTGACTGTGCCTTTAAACAGCTTGGAAAATTCCATAACATGTCATGGCTTTAGAAGCTTCTGATAGGCTAATTGACATAATTTGAGTCACTTGGAGGTGTACCTGTGGATGTATTTCAAGGCCTACCTTCAAACTCAGTGCCTCTTTGCTTGACATCATGGGAAAATCTAAAGAAATCAGCCAAGAACTCAGGAAAAAATTGTAGACCTTCACAAGTCTGGTTCATCCCTGGGAGCAATTTCCAAATGCCTGAAGGGACCACATTCATCTGTACAAACAATAGTACGCAAGTATCACCATGGGACCACACAGCAGTCATACCGCTCAGGAAGGAGACACGTTCTGTCTCCTAGAGATGAACGTACTTTGGTGTGAAAAGTGCAAATCAATCCCAGAACAACAGCAAAGGACCTTGTGAAGATGCTGGAGGAAACAGGTACAAAAGTATCTATATCCACAGTAAAACGAAATAAAACCTGAAATAAATCATTCTCTCTACTATTATTCTGACATTTCACATTCTTAAAATAAAGTGTTGATCCTAACTGACCTAAGACAGGGAATCTTTACTAAGATTAAATGTCAGGAATTGTGAAAAACTGAGTTTAAATGTATTTGGCTAAGGTGTATGTAAACTTCTGACTTCAACTGCACATTTTTCAACCCTTTTCCATCCTAAAAATGAGGAATAAGCAAAGGCTTTGATTTCTGGTCAAAGCCTTAAAAGGTATTACAAACATAAAATGTGCCTTCTGTAGGTTTAAGAAATATTGCCTTGTAATTCCGTTACCAAAACCCCAGATATCTTTAAGATATTTTCTAATTTCTCTCCGTCATGAGGGAAGATACTGAAAGTTCACAGAAGTAACAAGTAAGGGCCTCCCGAGTGGCGCAGCGCTTGAGGCGTCGCTACAGACCCGGGTTCGATCCCAGGCTGTGTCGTGACCGGGAGTCCCATAGGGCGGCGCATAATTGGCCCAACGTCGTCCGGGTTAGGGGAGGGTTTGGCAGGGGGGGGGGGGCTTTACTTGGCTCATCGCGCTCTAGCGACTCGCGGTGGGCCGGACGCCTGCAGGCTGACTTCGGTCTTCAGCTGAACAGGGTTTCCTTCGACACATTGGTGCGCAGTTAGGTGTGTCATGTTTCAGAGGACGCATGACTCGACCTTCGCTTCTCCCGAGTCCATTAGGGAGTTGCAGCGATGAGACAAGATCGTAATTGGATATCATGAAATTGGGGAGAAAAACAGAAGCAACAAGTAAAAGTAGACCTACCAATTAGTTAGTGTTTTTACTGATATCAAGTTTGTTTATAAATGAAGTGATTAAATCTGGCTACAGTTGGGTCCTCTCTCTCCCTCTCCTGCAGCGCAACTTAAGTGAGGTGATCAAGTTACACTTGTATGAAATTCACTACTAATGTTTTCCAGCTATATATCTTATAACTCTCCAGCTGGGTTTTGTTAATGTTAGCTAAGTAGCTAATTTTACTGTAATTCTGTTACCAAACTTTGCATCCGCACAGTTCTTACAGTAAATGTGTCTTTGTGACATTTTTTCTATGTCAACTGTTCAAAGTAGTCCTTGTGCATGAAGTTGTATGGTGTGTTTAAACTTTGAAATTAATGTTTTTTGTTTGGCATACTTTTTTAAAGTGAAAAATCTGAGTCAAAGCGAAATTCCATTCCTGTGGAATTCCCCTCCCAACCATCAGAAATCCATGTCTTCGTTACTGGGAAATATAAAGAGTTGAGTTTGATGTAATTGAAAAGCTTACAAACAGGGTTGTCAAACTAATAAATAAATAAATAAATAAATAAATGCTTGAAAAAAAAAAAAAAGTCTGATCTTTGTTTTCTCACACATGTACCTTAGACACTTATATCAGAGGTATTTGTTGTGCTTGCAATTGGTTGAGACACATCATACTCTTGAATACAGTGTGTCATTTTAAATCATAGACAATAGAACAGACGTCCTTTCAAACAACTGCAATTTAGTACATTTTTAAATTGAATGAATTTTTACTTCCAATTACTACCACAAAGATGGATCGCCAGTCCACCCGCAGTGGAATGTCAATTTAAATGGCTATTTATATAATTTCAACAGGTTTCCTATGGAGGATTGACGGTATCATTTCAAACAAATTATATTCCCATTCAAGTTAACATTCTCTGATGTGTGGACCGCCAACCATCTTTGTGCTACCATTTGAAAGTTGAAATATCATTTTTTTAAATTAACATTTTAGTACATTTTATCAGCCAAAACATGACACCCACCCTGTATTCAATAGTATACTGTGTCTCAACCGATGGCTGGCACAACACAAACCTCAGATTATGTCAAATAGGGTCTAAGTTACCACATTTATATAGATGATTGACATTTAAAAGTTTATGACAATTCTTATTAAAAAAACAATAATTTCAAGAAGTGATCAAATAGTTTGACAACCCCGTTTTAAGCTTTTAAATGATATCAATCTCAACCGTTTTATCTTTTCCAGTGATGAAGACATTGGGCGTCTCATGGTAGTGTGGGGTATGCAAAATGGGTCAATTTTGAGCACCTCTATCTCCTAAATGTTTTGGCATTCAGGTCCAAAAAAGTACTTTCTGACCACTTCTACCATGGGCAAACATGCATAGAAAGTTTCATTCAAATCAAAAAGGGGTGCGGTCAAGAAGTTATTGAAATCAAATGGAATGACCCGGTTGTGACATCCTGTACTGGGCCCGGTTTCCCAAAATGCATCTCAAGGCTACGTTCATCGTTGGAACCTTCGTAGGAGCGTCTTTCAATCTCAGAGCGGTTACCCCAAAACCAGCGTTATTAACAATGCATTTGAAAACGCTCGTAATCTAACGCCTGCCTCAGATCACTCGTAGAACAGCTGAGTGCGTCGTTAGATGCTTTTTTTTTTGCCCTCCCACTTCACTCTATACACAGATCTCCACTAAACCCTTACATGGTTTATCCGTCTCCGAGACCGGTTAATACCAAATACAAAAAAAGGCAATGTCTTTGCAATTGAAACAAACAAACAATGTGTAATAAAATATGTTTGAAATGAAATTTGAGATGACTGCATTACAATATAAACAGTTGGCTATAGGCCTATTTCAATCATATTGAAATACATTCCATGTTCAATAAATGGAGTTCTATTTTACTATAATTTAATGATGTGTATGTAGGCTAACATGCGCAAGGATTTGCCAAATCTGTGATTTTAGTGCATTTTTATTGGGTAAGGACAGCTGCAGGTGGTAATATCTCTAGGAGCTGATCTGTCAGTATTGTGAAGGGAGAAAACTGTTCCAAGACCAGCACGACCTTCCTTTCCATCCAACGACGCACTTTAGTGACTGTTCTCTCTGCGTTGTCACATCTTGGGGCTGTTGTAAGACACATCGTTGAAACAACTCGTAAGCCCCAAGTTCTATCGCTCTATCGGGACACCAGGCCCTGGCCTGTTCTGAGTTTGACCGTTCTCGTGGTGAGAGGGCGGTCCAAAAACAGGAGCCACGTACACACACACTGAGGAAAGGCATACTATTCTACACCACACAGCAGCTCAGCTGAATGGGATGCTAACTAAGCAGAGACTATTGATCCCAGCGTTTAGCTCTTTTCTCTGCACATTTCAATTACGTGTGGTGACACTACAAAATAAAACGAGGCCTAGTTACATGGTCTGTAAACTGAATGAATGTGTGCATTTAGTGAGAAATCAGCGTTTGAAGACCGCGTGGGATGTGCCCAGGAGACAGCAACTTACCAAGTTCAGAGCCAGCTCTGTCTTGACCTCTTGGTCGGCCAGTCCAAACAGATTATGATGTGTTCAGATGGAAACATAAATATGTACAAAAAGGAAACCACAAACAGACGAGCCTAAACTAAAGATTCAAAAACCAAACTAAAGGCCTCACGGCTCTGCCAGCTGGGACACTGACTGGCCGAACTAAAGGCCTCACGGCTCTGCCAGCTGGGACACTGACTGGCCGAACTAAAGGCCTCACGGCTCTGCCAGCTGGGACACTGACTGACCGAACTAAAGGCCTCACGGCTCTGCCAGCTGGGACACTGACTGACCAAACTAAAGGCCTCACGGCTCTGCCAGCTGGGACACTGACTGACCGAACTAAAGGCCTCACGGCTCTGCCAGCTGGGACACTGACTGACCGAACTAAAGGCCTCACGGCTCTGCAAGCTGGGACACTGACTGGCCGGCATCCTAATTGGCAGTACCTGATGTCCTTATCAACCAGACTCAACACCTGGACAAGGTTGCCGCTGCCCCCTGGGGGATGGAGGGTGGAATGTGTATCCTGGATAGTGTGTTTGTCTATGTCCTAACACTGACCTTGTCCCCATATCGGAACAGTAGAATATGTAGAATAGATTGCCGGCCGGGTTTCCCCTTGTTAACATAGCGAGTTCTCTGCGCACTCGTTGGTGCGCGGAACATTGTGGGAGGGGTGTCGGGTGGGTTTGTTTTTAAGGTACTGTCTGTGGTTGTAGCTTTGTGTCGGGGAGGGAAGGGTTGTAAAACGACCCCACGTTGTCGGTTGGGGGTTTGTGTTAATGCGTGTGTCCTCCCCTCGCTCCCTCACTGGCAGTAGGCTAGGTTCACCTGTCCTCCCCTCGCTCCCTCACTGGCAGTAGGCTAGGTTCACCTGTCCTCCCCTCGCTCCCTCACTGGCAGTAGGCTAGGTTCACCTGTCCTCCCCTCGCTCCCTCGCTGGCAGTAGGCTAGGTTCACCTGTCCTCCCCTCGCTCCCTCGCTGGCAGTAGGCTAGGTTCACCTGTCCTCCCCTCGCTCCCTCGCTGGCAGTAGGCTAGGTTCACCTTTTGTAAATAATGTTGGGCAGCAACTGTACTTGCTCCCCAGCCATATGCTGCATGGCCTCTTTTCACTCCTGGGATCAAATGCAGAGGTCAAGCGCTCTTGTTCACTCTCAAACGGATCTTAGGTCACATACTGATGCTGGTCCTTTTCATATCAGAGCCGGGTCAGTTTGGGCAGCCTATCAGGCCTGTGGCTCACGGTCTGCCACCTCCCTGTATTGTTCTGCCTCTACCATCATGTCTCCTCCATGTTGTTTCGTACACAGTGCTGAATGAACCAGAAGTCTGTGGACTGAACCAATACAGTACACAGTGCTGAATGAACCAGAAGTCTGTGGACTGAACCAATACAGTACACAGTGCTGAATGAACCCGAAGTCTGTGGACTGAACCAATACAGAACACAGTGCTGAATGAACCAGAAGTCTGTGGACTGAACCAATACAGTACACAGTGCTGAATGAACCAGAAGTCTGTGGACTGAACCAATACAGTACACAGTGCTGAATGAACCAGAAGTCTGTGGACTGAACCAATACAGTACACAGTGCTGAATGAACCCGAAGTCTGTGGACTGAACCAATACAGAACACAGTGCTGAATGAACCAGAAGTCTGTGGACTGAACCAATACAGTACACAGTGCTGAATGAACCAGAAGTCTGTGGACTGAACCAATACAGTACACAGTGCTGAATGAACCAGAAGTCTGTGGACTGAACCAATACAGTACACAGTGCTGAATGAACCCGAAGTCTGTGGACTGAACCAATACAGAACACAGTGCTGAATGAACCAGAAGTCTGTGGACTGAACCAATACAGTACACAGTGCTGAATGAACCAGAAGTCTGTGGACTGAACCAATACAGAACACAGTGCTGAATGAACCAGAAGTCTGTGGACTGAACCAATACAGAACACAGTGCTGAATGAACCAGAAGTCTGTGGACTGAACCAATACAGAACACAGTGCTGAATGAACCAGAAGTCTGTGGACTGAACCAATACAGAACACAGTGCTGAATGAACCAGAAGTCTGTGGACTGAACCAATACAGTACACAGTGCTGAATGAACCAGAAGTCTGTGGACTGAACCAATACAGTACACAGTGCTGAATGAACCAGAAGTCTGTGGACTGAACCAATACAGAGCTGAATGAACCAGAAGTCTGTGGACTGAACCAATACAGTACACAGTGCTGAATGAACCATTTACATTTTAGTCATTTAGCAGATGCTCTTATCCAGAGCGACTTACAGTTAGAGGAATCGAACCCACAACCCTGGCGTTGCAAACGCCATGCTCTATCAACTGAGCTACATCCCGGCCATTCCCTCCCCTACCCTGGGCCAATTGTGCGCCGCCCATGAGTCTCCCGGTCGCGGCCGGCTGCGACAGAGCCTGGATTCGAACCAGGATCTCTAGTGGCACAGTTAGCACTGCGATGCAGTGCCTTAGACCACTGCGCCACTCAGGAGTACACATTTCTGAGATCCATCAGACCGACGTGTTTGTATTACGTCGTTAGAACATTTGGGGAATAGGCTACTGTTGATTACTTGAACTGGTCTTAAAGCTTTCCTGATAGGCCTAGTAGGATGACGGTTTATTGGCCATTTGGTTTTCAACCTCGCATGGAGGGATTTTTCCGCTGCTCATGGATAATTTATTTCTTAATAAGCTTCAATTGATTAAACTTGTCATTCAATTTTTCAAAAGGGCTATTGATATTGTTGGTTCTCTCGACATTAGTCCCCTGGCTACCTTGTGTTTTTAAAACTATTCAAACTACTATTCATTCATGGTTTGATTGGGAGAAAGCCATGCATGCATAATAAAGTAAGTCTAGCCCAACCTCATATTGAGAGAGAAGGGAATACAGCTGGATGCAAGATAGTTATGGAGTGTCTGTTATACATATATTATATGTTATACATTATAACAGAACCATGCCAAGATGTTCAAAAATGTTCATAAGTGACAAGCATGGTCAAATAATAATCAGGAATAAATCTCAGTTGGCTTTTCATAGCCGATCATTAAGAGTTGAAAACAGCAGGTCTGGGACAGGTAGGGGTTCCATAACCGCAGGCAGAACAGTTGAAACTGGAATAGCAGCAAGGCCAGGCGGACTGGGGACAGCAAGGAGTCACCACGGCCGGTAGTCCCGACGTATGGTCCTAGGGCTCAGGTCTCTCAGTTGGCTTTTCATAGCCGATCATTAAGAGTTGAAAACAGCAGGTCTGGGACAGGTAGGGGTTTCGTAACCGCAGGCAGAACAGTTGAAACTGGAATAGCAGCAAGGCCAGGCGGACTGGGGACAGCAAGGTGTCATCATGCCCGGTAGTCCTGACGTATGGTCCTAGGGCTCAGGTTCTCAGAGAGAAAGAGAGAACGAGAGAATTAGAGAGAGCATACTTAAATTCACACAGGACACTGGATAAGACAGGAGAAGTACTCCAGGTATAACCAACTAACCCCAGCCCCCCGACACATAAACTACTGCAGCATAAATACTGGAGGCTGAGACAGGAGCGGTCCGGAGACACTGTGGCCCCATCCGAAGAAACCCCCGGACAGGGCCAAACAGGAAGGATATAACCCCACCCACTCTGCCAAAGCACAGCCCCCGCACCACTAGAGGGATATCCTCAACCACCAACTTACAATCCTGAGACAAGGCCGAGTATAGCCCACAGAGGTCTCCACCACAGCACAAACCAAGGGGGGGGGCGCCAACCCAGACAGGAAGATCACGTCAGTAACTCAACCCACTCAAGTGACGCACCCCTCCCAGGGACGGCATGAAAGAGCACCAGCAAGCCAGTGACTCAGCCCCTGCAACAGGGTTAGAGGCAGAGAACCCCAGTGGAGAGGGGAACCGGCCTGGCAGAGACAGCAAGGGCTGTTCGTTGCTCCAGAGCCTTTCCGTTCACCTTCACACTCCTGGGCCAGACTACACTCAATCATATGACCTACTGAAGAGATAAGTCTTCAGTAAAGACTTAAAGGTTGAGACCGAGTCTGCGTATATGGCCCAGGAGGCCTGTAAACAGTAGCTATAAAAAGTGATTGAGTAGGCTGCATAGATTTCATGACTAGAAGCTCAAAAGATGAAAACGCCATTTTTGTTTTTGTAAATTGAAATTTGCTATCGTAAATGTTAGCAACACCTCCGCCCTTGCGGGATGCACGGGGAATATGGTCACTAGTGTAACCAGGAGGTGAGGCCTCATTTAACACAGCAAATTCATCAGGCTTAAGCCATGTTTCAGTCAGGCCAATCACATCAAGATTATGATCAGTGATTAGTTCATTGACTATGACTGCCTTTGAAGTGAGGGATCTAACATTAAGTAACCCTATTTTGAGATGTGAGGTATCACGATCTCTTTCAATAATGGCAGGAATGGAGGAGGTCTTTATCCTAATAAGATTGCTAGGGTGAACACCGCCATGTTTAGTTTTGCCCAACCTAGGTCGAGGCACAGACACACTCTCAATGGGTATGGCTGAGCTGACTACACTGACTATGCTATTGGCCCTACACACTCACAGACACTGTCACTCCAACACTCAAACACTCAATCCATCATTTTCTCACTCTCACATAATATGCATTATTATACATATCTACCTCCATCACTCCAGTTTCCCTGTCCCCTTACCCCTATACATATCTACCTCCATCACTCCAGTTTCCCTGTCCCCTTACCCCTATACATATCTACCTCCATCACTCCAGTATCCCTGTCCCCTTACCCCTATAAATATCTACCTCCATCACTCCAGTATCCCTGTCCCCTTACCCCTATACATATCTACCTCCATCACTCCAGTATCCCTGTCCCCTTACCCCTATACATATCTACCTCCATCACTCCAGTATCCCTGTCCCCTTACCCCTATAAATATCTACCTCCATCACTCCAGTATCCCTGTCCCCTTACCCCTATACATATCTACCTCCATCACTCCAGTATCCCTGTCCCCTTACCCCTATACATATCTACCTCCATCACTCCAGTATCCCTGTCCCCTTACCCCTATACATATCTACCTCCATCACTCCAGTATCCCTGTCCCCTTACCCCTATACATATCTACCTCCATCACTCCAGTATCCCTGTCCCCTTACCCCTATACATATCTACCTCCATCACTCCAGTATCCCTGTCCCCTTACCCCTATACATATCTACCTCCATCACTCCAGTATCCCTGTCCCCTTACCCCTATAAATATCTACCTCCATCACTCCAGTTTCCCTGTCCCCTTACCCCTATACATATCTACCTCCATCACTCCAGTATCCCTGTCCCCTTACCCCTATACATATCTACCTCCATCACTCCAGTTTCCCTGTCCCCTTACCCCTATACATATCTACCTCCATCACTCCAGTTTCCCTGTCCCCTTACCCCTATAAATATCTACCTCCATCACTCCAGTATCCCTGTCCCCTTACCCCTATACATATCTACCTCCATCACTCCAGTATCCCTGTCCCCTTACCCCTATACATATCTACCTCCATCACTCCAGTATCCCTGTCCCCTTCCCCCTATACATATCTACCTCCATCACTCCAGTATCCCTGTCCCCTTACCCCTATACATATCTACCTCCATCACTCCAGTATCCCTGTCCCCTTACCCCTATACATATCTACCTCCATCACTCCAGTATCCCTGTCCCCTTACCCCTATACATATCTACCTCCATCATTCCAGTATCCCTGTCCCCTTACCCCTATACATATCTACCTCCATCACTCCAGTATCCCTGTCCCCTTACCCCTATACATATCTACCTCCATCACTCCAGTATCCCTGTCCCCTTTACCCTATACATACAGTGAGGGAAAAAAGTATTTGATCCCCTGCTGATTTAGTACGTTTGCCCACTGACAAAGAAATGATCAGTCTATAATTGTAATGGTAGGTTTATTTGAACAGTGAGAGACAGAATAAGAACAAAATAATCCAGAAAAACGCATGTCAAAAATGTTATAAATTGATTTGCATTTTAATGAGGGAAATAAGTATTTGACCCCCTCTCAATCAGAAAGATTTCTGGCTGCCAGGTGTCTTTTATACAGGTAACGAGCTGAGATTAGGAGCACACTCTTAAAGGGAGTGCTCCTAATCTCAGTTTGTTACCTGTATAAAAGACACCTGTCCACAGAAGCAATCAATCAATCAGATTCCAAACTCTCCACCATGGCCAAGACCAAAGAGCTCTCCAAGGATGTCAGGGACAAGATTGTAGGCTGGAATGGGCTACAAGACCATCACCAAGCAGCTTGGTGAGAAGGTGACAACAGTTGGTGCGATTATTCGCAAATGGAAGAAATACAAAAGAACCGTCAATCTCCCTTGGCCTGGGGCTCCATGCAAGATCTCACCTCGTGGAGTTGCAATGATCATGAGAACGGTGAGGAATCAGCCCAGAACTACACGGGAGGATCTTGTCAATGATCTCAAGGCAGCTGGGACCATAATCACCAAGAAAACAATTGGTAACACACTACGCCGTGAAGGACTGAAATTCTGCAGCGCTTGCAAGGTCCCCCTTCTCAAGAAAGCACATATACATGCCCGTCTGAAGTTTGCCAATGAACATCTGAATGATTCAGAGGAGAACTGGGTGAAAGTGTTGTGGTCAGATGAGACCAAAATGGAGCTCTTTGGCATCAACTCAACTCGCCGTGTTTGGAGGAGGAGGAATGCTGCCTATGACCCCAAGAACACCATCCCCACCGTCAAACATGGAGGTGGAAACATTATGATTTGGGGGTGTTTTTCTGCTAAGGGGACAGGACAACTTCACCGCATCAAAGAGACGATGGACGGGGCCATGTACCGTCAAATCTTGGGTGAGAACCTCCTTCTCTCAGCCAGGGCATTGAAAATGGGTCGTGGATGGATATTCCAGCATGACAATGACCCAAAACACATGGCCAAGGCAACAAAGGAGTGGCTCAAGAAGAAGCACATTATGGTCCTGGAGTGGCCTAGCCAGTCTCCAGAACTTAATCCCATAGAAAATCTGTGGAGGGAGCTGAAGGTTCGAGTTGCCAAACGTCAGCCTCGAAACCTTAATGACTTGGAGAAGATCTGCAAAGAGGAGTGGGACAAAATCCCTCCTGAGATGTGTGCAAATCTGGTGGCCAACTGCAAGGAACGTCTGACCTCTGTGATTGCCAACAAGGGTTTTGCCACCAAGTACTAAGTCATGTTTAGCAGAGGGGTCAAATAATTATTTCCCTCATTAAAATGCAAATTAATTTATAACATTTTTGACATGCGTTTTTCTGGATTATTTTGTTGTTATTCTGTCTTTCACTGTTCAAATAAACCTACCATTAAAATTATAGACTGGTCATTTCTTTGTCAGTGGGCAAACGTACAAAATCAGCAGGGGATCAAATACTTTTTTCCCTCACTGTATCTACCTCCATCACTCCAGTTTCCCTGTCCCCTTACCCCTATACATATCTACCTCCATCACTCCAGTATCCCTGTCCCCTTACCCCTATACATATCTACCTCCATCACTCCAGTATCCCTGTCCCCTTACCCCTATACATATCTACCTCCATCACTCCAGTATCCCTGTCCCCTTACCCCTATACATATCTACCTCCATCACTCCAGTATCCCTGTCCCCTTACCCCTATACATACAGTGAGGGAAAAAAGTATTTGATCCCCTGCTGATTTAGTACGTTTGCCCACTGACAAAGAAATGATCAGTCTATAATTGTAATGGTAGGTTTATTTGAACAGTGATAGACAGAATAAGAACAAAATAATCCAGAAAAACGCATGTCAAAAATGTTATAAATTGATTTGCATTTTAATGAGGGAAATAAGTATTTGACCCCCTCTCAATCAGAAAGATTTCTGGCTGCCAGGTGTCTTTTATACAGGTAACGAGCTGAGATTAGGAGCACACTCTTAAAGGGAGTGCTCCTAATCTCAGTTTGTTACCTGTATAAAAGACACCTGTCCACAGAAGCAATCAATCAATCAGATTCCAAACTCTCCACCATGGCCAAGACCAAAGAGCTCTCCAAGGATGTCAGGGACAAGATTGTAGGCTGGAATGGGCTACAAGACCATCACCAAGCAGCTTGGTGAGAAGGTGACAACAGTTGGTGCGATTATTCGCAAATGGAAGAAATACAAAAGAACCGTCAATCTCCCTTGGCCTGGGGCTCCATGCAAGATCTCACCTCGTGGAGTTGCAATGATCATGAGAACGGTGAGGAATCAGCCCAGAACTACACGGGAGGATCTTGTCAATGATCTCAAGGCAGCTGGGACCATAATCACCAAGAAAACAATTGGTAACACACTACGCCGTGAAGGACTGAAATTCTGCAGCGCTTGCAAGGTCCCCCTGCTCAAGAAAGCACATATACATGCCCGTCTGAAGTTTGCCAATGAACATCTGAATGATTCAGAGGAGAACTGGGTGAAAGTGTTGTGGTCAGATGAGACCAAAATGGAGCTCTTTGGCATCAACTCAACTCGCCGTGTTTGGAGGAGGAGGAATGCTGCCTATGACCCCAAGAACACCATCCCCACCGTCAAACATGGAGGTGGAAACATTATGATTTGGGGGTGTTTTTCTGCTAAGGGGACAGGACAACTTCACCGCATCAAAGAGACGATGGACGGGGCCATGTACCGTCAAATCTTGGGTGAGAACCTCCTTCTCTCAGCCAGGGCATTGAAAATGGGTCGTGGATGGATATTCCAGCATGACAATGACCCAAAACACATGGCCAAGGCAACAAAGGAGTGGCTCAAGAAGAAGCACATTAAGGTCCTGGAGTGGCCTAGCCAGTCTCCAGAACTTAATCCCATAGAAAATCTGTGGAGGGAGCTGAAGGTTCGAGTTGCCAAACGTCAGCCTCGAAACCTTAATGACTTGGAGAAGATCTGCAAAGAGGAGTGGGACAAAATCCCTCCTGAGATGTGTGCAAATCTGGTGGCCAACTGCAAGGAACGTCTGACCTCTGTGATTGCCAACAAGGGTTTTGCCACCAAGTACTAAGTCATGTTTAGCAGAGGGGTCAAATAATTATTTCCCTCATTAAAATGCAAATTAATTTATAACATTTTTGACATGCGTTTTTCTGGATTATTTTGTTGTTATTCTGTCTTTCACTGTTCAAATAAACCTACCATTAAAATTATAGACTGGTCATTTCTTTGTCAGTGGGCAAACGTACAAAATCAGCAGGGGATCAAATACTTTTTTCCCTCACTGTATCTACCTCCATCACTCCAGTTTCCCTGTCCCCTTACCCCTATACATATCTACCTCCATCACTCCAGTATCCCTGTCCCCTTACCCCTATACATATCTACCTCCATCACTCCAGTATCCCTGTCCCCTTACCCCTATACATATCTACCTCCATCACTCCAGTATCCCTGTCCCCTTACCCCTATACATATCTACCTCCATCACTCCAGTATCCCTGTCCCCTTACCCCTATACATATCTACCTCCATCACTCCAGTATCCCTGTCCCCTTACCCCTATACATATCTACCTCCATCACTCCAGTATCCCTGTCCCCTTACCCCTATACATATCTACCTCCATCACTCCAGTTTCCCTGTCCCCTTACCCCTATACATATCTACCTCCATCACTCCAGTATCCCTGTCCCCTTACCCCTATACATATCTACCTCCATCACTCCAGTATCCCTGTCCCCTTACCCCTATACATATCTACCTCCATCACTCCAGTATCCCTGTCCCCTTACCCCTATACATATCTACCTCCATCACCCCTGTCCCCTTACCCCTATACATATCTACCTCCATCACTCCAGTATCCCTGTCCCCTTACCCCTATACATATCTACCTCCATCACTCCAGTATCCCTGTCCCCTTACCCCTATACATATCTACCTCCATCACTCCAGTATCCCTGTCCCCTTACCCCTATACATATCTACCTCCATCACTCCAGTATCCCTGTCCCCTTACCCCTATACATATCTACCTCCATCACTCCAGTATCCCTGTCCCCTTACCCCTATACATATCTACCTCCATCACCCCTGTCCCCTTACCCCTATACATATCTACCTCCATCACTCCAGTATCCCTGTCCCCTTACCCCTATACATATCTACCTCCATCACTCCAGTATCCCTGTCCCCTTACCCCTATACATATCTACCTCCATCACTCCAGTATCCCTGTCCCCTTACCCCTATACATATCTACCTCCATCACTCCAGTATCCCTGTCCCCTTACCCCTATACATATCTACCTCCATCACTCCAGTATCCCTGTCCCCTTACCCCTATACATATCTACCTCCATCACCCCTGTCCCCTTACCCCTATACATATCTACCTCCATCACTCCAGTATCCCTGTCCCCTTACCCCTATACATATCTACCTCCATCACTCCAGTTTCCCTGTCCCCTTACCCCTATACATATCTACCTCCATCACTCCAGTTTCCCTGTCCCCTTACCCCTATACATATCTACCTCCATCACTCCAGTATCCCTGTCCCCTTACCCCTATACATATCTACCTCCATCACTCCAGTATCCCTGTCCCCTTACCCCTATACATATCTACCTCCATCACTCCAGTATCCCTGTCCCCTTACCCCTATACATATCTACCTCCATCACTCCAGTATCCCTGTCCCCTTACCTCTATACATATCTACCTCCATCACTCCAGTGACATGGTATTGGATCTGATTTTTTAAATATTTCCTGTATATAGTATGCTTAATAACTTACTACAGTGTATTTCATATTTCTTATTCTTATTTCTCATGTTTTTTTTCTAGTAATACATTGTTATTATTTCATTGTTGTGTTGCAAGAAAGGCATTTCTCTGTACTTGTGCATCTGACATTAAAACTTGAAACTTTTGACCAGAGCCAAGTAGTGCACTACATAGGGAATAGAGTGCCATTGGGGAAGAGCCAGGTGATTGGTAGGAAGGGAAGCCGTGGACAAGGAAAGGAACTGTGGAGTAGGCTAGTAGGAACTTCAGTGGATTTTTACAATTTACACCACAATGATCTTTCTCTTCCACACGTGAACTTCTCTCTCTCTCCCTCTCTCTCTCTCTCTCTCTCTCTCTCTCTCTCTCTCTCGCTCTCTCTCTCTCTCTCTCTCTCTCTCTCTCTCTCTCTCTCTCGCTCTCTCTCTCTCTCTCTCTCTCTCTCTCTCTCTCTCTCTCTCTCTCTCTCTCTCTCTCTCTCTCTCTCTCTCTCTCTCTCTCTCTCTCTCTCTCTCTCTCTCTCTCTCTCTCTCTCTCTCTCTCTCTCTCTTTGTCTCTCTCTCTCTCTCTCTCTCTCTCTCTCTCTCTCTCTCTCTCTCTCTCTCTCTCTCTCTCTCTCTCTCTCTCTCTCTCCAGTGAGAATAGAGCAAACGATGACCTATAAAATACCATCTGGTTATGGGTTTTATGTCCCTGATTGTTTTGTAGGAATTCCAGTTGTGATGAAATGTGTAATGTTTAATAGCGTTAGCAGCATGGACATTTCTGCCTGTGTTCATGAATGGAGTATGAAAAGCTACATTTTGTAGCATTATGGTGGTGAACCAGATCTCTGTCTTATTTCACATTCATTATAAACTCCTGTCTAATAGTTCCCAGTATAACCTGTTTCTATCAGGGTCGTCTTCCACACCTGCATGTCTGAGAGAGCAGCGTTCAGAGTCTGCTGCGTCACAGCGTGGGAAGAGAATCATTAATTATTAAGTGGATCTTCATACCACGCCAAGCTTTACCTTCCTACTGAACACACCTGAGAGATGTCTGTCCGCATGTCCGCATGTCCGTCTGTCTGTCTGTCTGTCTGTCCGTCTCTCCGTCCGTCTGTCTGTCTGTCTGTCTGTCTGTCTGTCTGTCTGTCTGTCTGTCTGTCTGTCTGTCTGTCTGTCTGTCTGTCTGTCCGTCCGGGGAGGGGGAGGAGCATACCATGGAAGAGTGCCCCCTGCCCTTCACTGGCAAGCAAACACCCCTTCACTGGCACCCTGCTGCTCTCACAACCACACACAGCCACCGCCAGGCAGGCAGACAGACAGACAGACAGACAGGCAGACGGACAGACAGACAGGCAGACGGACACATGGGAAACTTCATGAAGAGCTCTCGCTCTACTCTCAGTTCTGCCTGAGCTGGTGTCTACACCCAGGGGGAAGCCGGGGAGAAGCCGGGGAGAAGCCAGGGGGAAGCCGGGGAGAAGCCGGGGAGAAGCCAGGGGGAAGCCGGGGAGAAGCCGGGGAGAAGCCGGGGGGAAGCCGGGGGGAAGCCGGGGAGAAGCCGGGGAGAAGCCGGGGAGAAGCCGGGGGGAAGCCGGGGGGAAGCCGGGGAGAAGCCGGGGGGAAGCCGGGGAGAAGCCGGGGGGAACTACAGAGATTAGCCTATAAGATACTGCTACTCTCTCACTCCCTCTACCCTGGTTCTCTACTCCTCTCTTCCCTTTATCTTTTCACAACCACTTTGCTGTGTAACTTACACTAATTTGCATGTGCAGCAGTGATAGCTAAGCTAGCTATGGGGAAACATAGCCTACATGTTGAGAATGGTAGCTGACATTTCACAGGCCAGTCTATAACGTTGACAGAGTTTGGTTTCTTCCTTCATAAGCCTTCTTTTCAATGATTGCGCTTGACTTCACTATAGTTTCTCCAGTCCTCTCTACATGAAGAACAGCTAACCACTGTGGAATTCCACACCCTCAATCCCTCTCAGCCGTGTGGTAGAGCCAGCTAGTCACTCTGAGAGTGGGCTGGGGTGTGTTTGTCTTGGTGAGTTCTCTCTGAAAGGCGTTGTTATGTGGCGGGGTGAGTTCTCTCTGGTTGGGCTTTGACTCATCGCTGAGTCATGTAGCGACCTAGCTCCTAGCACCTACCCACTCGCCCCTGAGGCGCCTCAAGGTCACACACTCATCTGTGTCCTTCCGACCGCTGGTCACAGATCGATCTGCAAAGCAATGAGTCACAGAGCTGGTCACATAGCTAGGCGCTCGCTCGTCTGCATATGAGATGAGTTAGGCTGAGGCGGAGACTGATGGAGAGGCAGTGGTGGTCAGACAACCTCCCGGACTGTTTTCAACGGTCTTTCAGTTAAGTTATGGTCTGAGTCACACAACATCAAGGTTTTATGCTTTGGACACACTGCGATGAAGAATGTCTGAAAGCAGCGGGTGGCCTTCTGTAGAATCGTCAGAATACAAAATGGAAAATGTCAGCCGATATTCTAGTCAAAGGCACTCTGGTTTCCTCTTTCCTTTTGGCTGGTTCTGAATTTACAGTGACCATCCGTGTGTTGTCTGTACTGTGTGAGCCAGCTGTTAAAAAAGGGACCCTATTGTAGGCCTAGGTCTGAAGAGGAAATGATATTTTCTAATTGACCAACCTGCCCTGGTTAAGGATGTGATCACATCCATTCTCTCTCGCTCAGCCCTGACTGAGCTTATCCTGAGGAAAATAACCCCAGACATCCCAGTCACCCTGGCCGTCCATCCAGGCCCTACGACTCCACTACCCCATTTCACTCAGACTCAGCTCACCAGTCATTTGTATGGTAATAATGACTAAGACGCTCTCCATTTTGTTCTCCACTATCGTCTTTGCTCAAGAAATGCTGGCCAATTACTTTTGTAATATTATTATAGCCAGGAAAGAGAGACCTGAGTAGGAGGCCTAGGGAGGAGGTTAGAGTGTGGCGCCAGGACAACAACCTCTCCCTGAACGTCAGTAAGATAAAGGAGTTGATCGTGGACTACAGGAAACAGAGGGCCGAGCACGCCCCCATTCACTTCGACAGGGCCGTAGTGGAGTGGGTCAAGAGCTGTCCACATCACTAAGGATCTATCATGGTCCAAACACACCAACATAGTCGCGAAGAGGGCCTGACAACGCCTCTTCACCCTCAGGAGGCTGAAAAGATTTGTCATGAGCCCTCAGATCCTCAAACGGTTCTACAGCTGCACCATCGAGAGCATCCTGACTGGTTGCATCACTGCCTGGTATGGCAACTGCTTGGCATCGGACCACAAGACGCTACAGAGGGTAGTGCGTACGGCCCAGTACATTACTGGGGCCGAGCTCCCTGCCATCCAGGACCTCTATACCAGGCGGTGTCAGAGGAAGGCCCAAAAGATTTGGGGACTCCACCCACCCAAGCCACAGACTGTTCTCTCTGCTACCACACGACAAAAAGTCTGGAACCAGACTTTTCTACTCCCTGTATATAGCCATGTTATTTTCTACTTCCTGTATATAGCCATGTTATTTTCTACTTCCTGTATATAGCCATGTTATTTTCTACTCCCTGTATATAGCCATGTTATTTTCTACTTCCTGTATATAGCCATGTTATTTTCTGCTCCCTATATATAGCCATGTTATTTTCTACTTCCTGTATATAGCCATGTTATTTTCTGCTCCCTGTATATAGCCATGTTATTTTCTACTCCCTGTATATAGCCATGTTATTTTCTACTTCCTGTATATAGCCATGTTATTTTCTACTTCCTGTATATAGCCATGTTATTTTCTACTTCCTGTATATAGCCATATTATTTTCTACTTCCTGTATTTAGCCATGTTATTTTCTACTTCCTGTATATAGCCATGTTATTTTCTACTTCCTGTATATAGCCATGTTATTTTCTACTGTGTCACTATTTCTATGTTATATTAACTTCTTTATCTTATCTTTAACTCTGCGTTGTTGGAAAAGGACCCGTGAATAAGCATTTCACTGTTAGTCTACACCTGTTGTCTACGCAGTATGTGACAAATAAGATTTGATTTGATTTTGTCTGGTGTGTGGAGGAGGAAGCTAGCCCCTGGTCCAGTATGTTCTGGTCTGGTGTGTGGAGGACTAGCCCCTGGTCCAGTATGTTCTGGTCTGGTGCGTGGAGGACTAGCCCCTGGTCCAGTATGTTCTGGTCTGGTGTGTGGAGGACTAGCCCCTGGTCCAGTATGTTCTGGTCTGGTGTGTGGAGGAGGAAGCTAGCCCCTGGTCCAGTATGTTCTGGTCTGGTGTGTGGAGGACTAGCCCCTGGTCCAGTATGTTCTGGTCTGGTGCGTGGAGGACTAGCCCCTGGTCCAGTATGTTCTGGTCTGGTGCGTGGTGGACTAGCCCCTGGTCCAGTATGTTCTGGTCTGGTGCGTGGAGGACTAGCCCCTGGTCCAGTATGTTCTGGTCTGGTGCGTGGAGGAGGAAGCTAGCCCCTGGTCCAGTATGTTCTGGTCTGGTGTGTGGAGGACTAGCCCCTGGTCCAGTATGTTCTGGTCTGGTGCATGGAGGACTAGCCCCTGGTCCAGTATGTTCTGGTCTGGTGCGTGGAGGACTAGCCCCTGGTCCAGTATGTTCTGGTCTGGTGCGTGGAGGAGGAAGCTAGCCCCTGGTCCAGTATGTTCTGGTCTGGTTTGTGGAGGAGGAAGCTAGCCCCTGGTCCAGTATGTTCTGGTCTGGTGCGTGGTGGACTAGCCCCTGGTCCAGTATGTTCTGGTCTGGTGCGTGGAGGACTAGCCCCTGGTCCAGTATGTTCTGGTCTGGTGCGTGGAGGAGGAAGCTAGCCCCTGGTCCAGTATGTTCTGGTCTGGTGTGTGGAGGACTAGCCCCTGGTCCAGTATGTTCTGGTCTGGTGTGTGGAGGAGGAAGCTAGCCCCTGGTCCAGTATGTTCTGGTCTGGTGTGTGGAGGACTAGCCCCTGGTCCAGTATGTTCTGGTCTGGTGCGTGGAGGAGGAAGCTAGCCCCTGGTCCAGTATGTTCTGGTCTGGTGCGTGGAGGACTAGCCCCTGGTCCAGTATGTTCTGGTCTGGTGTGTGGAGGACTAGCCCCTGGTCCAGTATGTTCTGGTCTGGTGTGTGGAGGAGGAAGCTAGTCCCTGGTCCAGTATGTTCTGGTCTGGTGCGTGGTGGACTAGCCCCTGGTCCAGTATGTTCTGGTCTGGTGCATGGAGGACTAGCCCCTGGTCCAGTATGTTCTGGTCTGGTGCGTGGAGGACTAGCCCCTGGTCCAGTATGTTCTGGTCTGGTGCGTGGAGGAGGAAGCTAGCCCCTGGTCCAGTATGTTCTGGTCTGGTTTGTGGAGGAGGAAGCTAGCCCCTGGTCCAGTATGTTCTGGTCTGGTGCGTGGTGGACTAGCCCCTGGTCCAGTATGTTCTGGTCTGGTGCGTGGAGGACTAGCCCCTGGTCCAGTATGTTCTGGTCTGGTGCGTGGAGGAGGAAGCTAGCCCCTGGTCCAGTATGTTCTGGTCTGGTGTGTGGAGGACTAGCCCCTGGTCCAGTATGTTCTGGTCTGGTGTGTGGAGGAGGAAGCTAGCCCCTGGTCCAGTATGTTCTGGTCTGGTGTGTGGAGGACTAGCCCCTGGTCCAGTATGTTCTGGTCTGGTGCGTGGAGGAGGAAGCTAGCCCCTGGTCCAGTATGTTCTGGTCTGGTGCGTGGAGGACTAGCCCCTGGTCCAGTATGTTCTGGTCTGGTGTGTGGAGGACTAGCCCCTGGTCCAGTATGTTCTGGTCTGGTGTGTGGAGGAGGAAGCTAGTCCCTGGTCCAGTATGTTCTGGTCTGGTGCGTGGTGGACTAGCCCCTGGTCCAGTATGTTCTGGTCTGGTGCGTGGAGGACTAGCCCCTGGTCCAGTATGTTCTGGTCTGGTGCGTGGAGGAGGAAGCTAGCCCCTGGTCCAGTATGTTCTGGTCTGGTGCGTGGAGGACTAGCCCCTGGTCCAGTATGTTCTGGTCTGGTGCGTGGAGGAGGAAGCTAGCCCCTGGTCCAGTATGTTCTGGTCTGGTGTGTGGAGGAGGAAGCTAGCCCCTGGTCCAGTATGTTCTGGTCTGGTGCGTGGTGGACTAGCCCCTGGTCCAGTATGTTCTGGTCTGGTGCGTGGAGGACTAGCCCCTGGTCCAGTATGTTCTGGTCTGGTGTGTGGAGGAGGAAGCTAGCCCCTGGTCCAGTATGTTCTGGTCTGGTGTGTGGAGGACTAGCCCCTGGTCCAGTATGTTCTGGTCTGGTGTGTGGAGGAGGAAGCTAGCCCCTGGTCCAGTATGTTCTGGTCTGGTGCGTGGAGGACTAGCCCCTGGTCCAGTATGTTCTGGTCTGGTGTGTGGAGGACTAGCCCCTGGTCCAGTATGTTCTGGTCTGGTGTGTGGAGGAGGAAGCTAGCCCCTGGTCCAGTATGTTCTGGTCTGGTGTGTGGAGGACTAGCCCCTGGTCCAGTATGTTCTGGTCTGGTGTGTGGAGGAGGAAGCTAGCCCCTGGTCCAGTATGTTCTGGTCTGGTGCGTGGAGGACTAGCCCCTGGTCCAGTATGTTCTGGTCTGGTGTGTGGAGGACTAGCCCCTGGTCCAGTATGTTCTGGTCTGGTGTGTGGAGGACTAGCCCCTGGTCCAGTATGTTCTGGTCTGGTGCGTGGAGGACTAGCCCCTGGTCCAGTATGTTCTGGTCTGGTGCGTGGAGAAGGAAGCTAGCCCCTGGTCCAGTATGTTCTGGTCTGGTGTGTGGAGGACTAGCCCCTGGTCCAGTATGTTCTGGTCTGGTTTGTGGAGGAGGAAGCTAGCCCCTGGTCCAGTATGTTCTGGTCTGGTGCGTGGAGGACTAGCCCCTGGTCCAGTATGTTCTGGTCTGGTTTGTGGAGGAGGAAGCTAGCCCCTGGTCCAGTATGTTCTGGTCTGGTGCGTGGAGGACTAGCCCCTGGTCCAGTATGTTCTGGTCTGGTGCGTGGAGGACTAGCCCCTGGTCCAGTATGTTCTGGTCTGGTGCGTGGAGGAGGAAGCTAGCCCCTGGTCCAGTATGTTCTGGTCTGGTGCGTGGAGGAGGAAGCTAGCCCCTGGTCCAGTATGTTCTGGTCTGGTGCGTGGAGGAGGAAGCTAGCCCCTGGTCCAGTATGTTCTGGTCTGGTGCGTGGAGGAGGAAGCTAGCCCCTGGTTCAGTATGTTCTGGTCTGGTGCGTGGAGGAGGAAGCTAGCCCCTGGTCCAGTATGTTCTGGTCTGGTGCGTGGAGGAGGAAGCTAGCCCCTGGTTCAGTATGTTCTGGTCTGGTGCGTGGAGGAGGAAGCTAGCCCCTGGTCCAGTATGTTCTGGTCTGGTGTGTGGAGGAGGAAGCTAGCCCCTGGTCCAGTATGTTCTGGTCTGGTGTGTGGAGGACTAGCCCCTGGTCCAGTATGTTCTGGTCTGGTGTGTGGAGGAGGAAGCTAGCCCCTGGTCCAGTATGTTCTGGTCTGGTGCGTGGTGGACTAGCCCCTGGTCCAGTATGTTCTGGTCTGGTGCGTGGAGGAGGAAGCTAGCCCCTGGTCCAGTATGTTCTGGTCTGGTGCGTGGAGGACTAGCCCCTGGTCCAGTATGTTCTGGTCTGGTGCGTGGAGGACTAGCCCCTGGTCCAGTATGTTCTGGTCTGGCGCGTGGAGGACTAGCCCCTGGTCCAGTATGTTCTGGTCTGGTGCGTGGAGGAGGAAGCTAGCCCCTGGTCCAGTATGTTCTGGTCTGGTGTGTGGAGGAGGAAGCTAGCCCCTGGTCCAGTATGTTCTGGTCTGGTGCGTGGAGGAGGAAGCTAGCCCCTGGTCCAGTATGTTCTGGTCTGGTGTGTGGAGGAGGAAGCTAGCCCCTGGTCCAATATGTTCTGGTCTGGTGCGTGGAGGAGGAAGCTAGCCCCTGGTCCAGTATGTTCTGGTCTGGTGCGTGGAGGAGGAAGCTAGCCCCTGGTCCAGTATGTTCTGGTCTGGTGTGTGGAGGAGGAAGCTAGCCCCTGGTCCAGTATGTTCTGGTCTGGTGCGTGGAGGAGGAAGCTAGCCCCTGGTCCAGTATGTTCTGGTCTGGTGCGTGGAGGAGGAAGCTAGCCCCTGGTCCAGTATGTTCTGGTCTGGTGTGTGGAGGAGGAAGCTAGCCCCTGAGTTCCTCCATGCTGTAATGCAGCTGATGTTTTCCTGACAGAGGCCAATACATAATGAGACTGGCAGCGCTGCCATTAATACAGCCCCACTACCATTACATAATGAGACTGGCAGCGCTGCCATTAATACAGCCCCACTACCATTACATAATGAGACTGGCAGCGCTTCCATTAATACAGCCCCACTACCATTACATAATGAGACTGGCAGCGCTGCCATTAATACAGCCCCACTACCATTACATAATGAGACTGGCAGCGCTGCCATTAATACAGCCCCACTACCATTACATAATGAGACTGGCAGCGCTGCCATTAATACAGCCCCACTACCATTACATAATGAGGCTGGCAGCGCTGCCATTAATACAGCCCCACTACCATTACATAATGAGACTGGCAGCGCTGCCATTAATACAGCCCCACTACCATTACATAATGAGGCTGGCAGCGCTGCCATTAATACAGCCCCACTACCATTACATAATGAGACTGGCAGCGCTGCCATTAATACAGCCCCACTACCATTACATAATGAGGCTGGCAGCGCTGCCATTAATACAGCCCCACTACCATTACATAATGAGACTGGCAGCGCTGCCATTAATACAGCCCCACTACCATTACATAATGAGGCTGGCAGCGCTGCCATTAATACAGCCCCACTACCATTACATAATGAGACTGGCAGCGCTGCCATTAATACAGCCCCACTACCATTACATAATGAGACTGGCAGCGCTGCCATTAATACAGCCCCACTACCATTACATAATGAGACTGGCAGCGCTGCCATTAATACAGCCCCACTACCATTACATAATGAGACTGGCAGCGCTGCCATTAATACAGCCCCACTACCATTACATAATGAGGCTGGCAGCGCTGCCATTAATACAGCCCCACTACCATTACATAATGAGACTGGCAGCGCTGCCATTAATACAGCCCCACTACCATTACATAATGAGGCTGGCAGCGCTGCCATTAATACAGCCCCACTACCATTACATAATGAGACTGGCAGCGCTGCCATTAATACAGCCCCACTACCATTACATAATGAGGCTGGCAGCGCTGCCATTAATACAGCCCCACTACCATTACATAATGAGACTGGCAGCGCTGCCATTAATACAGCCCCACTACCATTACATAATGAGGCTGGCAGCGCTGCCATTAATACAGCCCCACTACCATTACATAATGAGACTGGCAGCGCTGCCATTAATACAGCCCCACTACCATTACATAATGAGACTGGCAGCGCTGCCATTAATACAGCCCCACTACCATTACATAATGAGACTGGCAGCGCTGCCATTAATACAGCCCCACTACCATTACATAATGAGACTGGCAGCGCTGCCATTAATACAGCCCCACTACCATTACATAATGAGACTGGCAGCGCTGCCATTAATACAGCCCCACTACCATTACATAATGAGACTGGCAGCGCTGCCATTAATACAGCCCCACTACCATTACATAATGAGGCTGGCAGCGCTGCCATTAATACAGCCCCACTACCATTACATAATGAGACTGGCAGCGCTGCCATTAATACAGCCCCACTACCATTACATAATGAGGCTGGCAGCGCTGCCATTAATACAGCCCCACTACCATTACATAATGAGACTGGCAGCGCTGCCATTAATACAGCCCCACTACCATTACATAATGAGGCTGGCAGCGCTGCCATTAATACAGCCCCACTACCATTACATAATGAGACTGGCAGCGCTGCCATTAATACAGCCCCACTACCATTACATAATGAGGCTGGCAGCGCTGCCATTAATACAGCCCCACTACCATTACATAATGAGACTGGCAGCGCTGCCATTAATACAGCCCCACTACCATTACATAATGAGGCTGGCAGCGCTGCCATTAATACAGCCCCACTACCATTACATAATGAGACTGGCAGCGCTGCCATTAATACAGCCCCACTACCATTACATAATGAGACTGGCAGCGCTGCCATTAATACAGCCCCACTACCATTACATAATGAGACTGGCAGTGCTGCCATTAATACAGCCCCACTACCATTACATAATGAGACTGGCAGCGCTGCCATTAATACAGCCCCACTACCATTACATAATGAGACTGGCAGCGCTGCCATTAATACAGCCCCACTACCATTACATAATGAGACTGGCAGCGCTGCCATTAATACAGCCCCACTACCATTACATAATGAGACTGGCAGCGCTGCCATTAATACAGCCCCACTACCATTACATAATGAGACTGGCAGCGCTGCCATTAATACAGCCCCACTACCATTACATAATGAGACTGGCAGCGCTGCCATTAATACAGCCCCACTACCATTACATAATGAGGCTGGCAGCGCTGCCATTAATACAGCCCCACTACCATTACATAATGAGACTGGCAGCGCTGCCATTAATACAGCCCCACTACCATTACATAATGAGGCTGGCAGCGCTGCCATTAATACAGCCCCACTACCATTACATAATGAGACTGGCAGCGCTGCCATTAATACAGCCCCACTACCATTACATAATGAGACTGGCAGCGCTGCCATTAATACAGCCCCACTACCGTTACATAATGAGACTGGCAGCGCTGCCATTAATACAGCCCCACTACCGTTACATAATGAGACTGGCAGTGCTGCCATTAATACAGCCCCACTACCGTTACATAATGAGACTGGCAGTGCTGCCATTAATACAGCCCCACTACCATTACATAATGAGACTGGCAGCGCTGCCATTAATACAGCCCCACTACCGTTACATAATGAGACTGGCAGCGCTGCCATTAATACAGCCCCACTACCATTACATAATGAGACTGGCAGCGCTGCCATTAATACAGCCCCACTACCATTACATAATGAGACTGGCAGCGCTGCCATTAATACAGCCCCACTACCATTACATAATGAGACTGGCAGCGCTGCCATTAATACAGCCCCACTACCATTACATAATGAGACTGGCAGCGCTGCCATTAATACAGCCCCACTACCATTACATAATGAGACTGGCAGCGCTGCCATTAATACAGCCCCACTACCATTACATAATGAGACTGGCAGCGCTGCCATTAATACAGCCCCACTACCATTACATAATGAGACTGGCAGCGCTGCCATTAATACAGCCCCACTACCATTACATAATGAGACTGGCAGCGCTGCCATTAATACAGCCCCACTACCATTACATAATGAGACTGGCAGCGCTGCCATTAATACAGCCCCACTACCATTACATAATGAGGCTGGCAGCGCTGCCATTAATACAGCCCCACTACCATTACATAATGAGACTGGCAGCGCTGCCATTAATACAGCCCCACTACCATTACATAATGAGGCTGGCAGCGCTGCCATTAATACAGCCCCACTACCATTACATAATGAGACTGGCAGCGCTGCCATTAATACAGCCCCACTACCATTACATAATGAGGCTGGCAGCGCTGCCATTAATACAGCCCCACTACCATTACATAATGAGACTGGCAGCGCTGCCATTAATACAGCCCCACTACCATTACATAATGAGACTGGCAGCGCTGCCATTAATACAGCCCCACTACCATTACATAATGAGACTGGCAGTGCTTCCATTAATACAGCCCCACTACCATTACATAATGAGACTGGCAGTGCTGCCATTAATACAGCCCCACTACCGTTACATAATGAGACTGGCAGTGCTGCCATTAATACAGCCCCACTACCATTACATAATGAGACTGGCAGTGCTGCTATTAATACACAGCGCTGGCTTTAGTAACATTGTGAAATACATGGGGCTACATTTCCCTGTTCTCTGTAAAACGTTCCCCCGTCTTGAACGATTGATGCTTGTGGACCTCAACGCTAGCTACAGGACACTTATCAGACCTGTGTGATCTAACGCTGTTTTTGGTTTGTTTGTTGTGTTTCCTCTCCCCCTCAGTCCCAAGGGGAAGAAGTTCCGGAGCAAACCCCAGCTGTCCCGTTACCTAGGCAACACGGTAGACCTGGGATGCTTCGACTTTCGAACGGGCAAGATGATGCCCAGCAAGCTGCAGAAGAGCAAACAGAGGCTACGGAATGAGAATCTCACCATCAACAAGGTACAGGTTAGCCTGGGCTACACATCAGGGGCCATCAACTGCTGTTCACTCCATTCTCCCAATGGCCTCCTATTTTTTTATTATTTTATTTAACCTTTATTTTAGCAGGGAGTCCTATTGAGACCGTTCTGTTCTCAGCCCTGTGCTAGCGGTGGTTTTCATGTCTAGCCTGTGTACTTGAATCTTTTCTTCACTAACTAGTTTCTTCACAGTTCTCTCCTTTCTCCCAAAGTGTGCACTTGTTCACTTCCCTTTTACTGATTTGAAAGGAAGTGACTGACTGGTATAAGTCACATAGTGGAGACGCCCTCTCTAGCCCATGCCTCTACCAATCCAATGCTTTTAGATTTGTGGGAAGTAGTCAACACTTCAGGAGAAAGGCGATATTATTGCCTGTAGGTATTTCCCTACTTCCCTTAATACGAAACGTTGGTTGTTTGGTTATTAAATTATTGCATCTGAGCTCCGAGAGTGGGACTCTCCTTTTCTTTTTCAAGGATGGATTTTGAGTCCCAATAAATTCCCACAGCAACATTTTGCATCTCGCCAAATATCACTATTTCTAAAACAAGCCATAGAAAGTTGGTTGCAATTTCAATTTAATCCTCTAGAAATTACAGAACGAATAATGCAACAAATAGTGTCGTTAAACTCAAATATACTAATTAATTATTTTTTGAAAAATGTTTTAAAAAAGGTATAATCTTCGTAAATGATATCATCGGTAGGACTGGTGGAGTTGTCGCACATGCAGCTAACAAAAACATATGGAAATGTCTGCTCTACCCAAAATTACAACCAACTAATTGCAGCATTACCGCAAAAATGGAAGAGGAAAGTGGAAGGAGGAAAAAGTAAGGAACTTGTCTGTCGGCCTTGCATTAAAGAACATAATTGGTTAAAGAAAACTGTGATAAATAAAAAAGTATACCAGTTTCATTTAAGGACCAAAAGATTGACAGCCGTCCCATATAGATTGCAAAATAGTTGGGAAGAGATTTTTGACGTACCGATCCCATGGCATAGTGTTTATGAACTGATACGCAAAACGACACCGGATTCAAAACTTAGAATTTTTCAATTTAAATTATTATACAAACTTCTTGCTACCAATAGAATGTTATTTACATCGGGGATAAAATCTTCCCAGCTCTGCAGATTTTGCTGCGAAGAGACAGAATCATTAGATCATGTGTTTTTGTACTGTCCATTTGTAGATACAGGTCCAGGAATGGCTAAAGGATTGCAATATTTACCTGGAGCTAACCCTGTAGATAGCACTACTGGTTGATCTGAAAAGTCATAGTCAATCGATCAATAATATAATATTACTTTTAGCAAAAATGTTTATTTTCAATTTACAATCTGTACAAACAATGAGAATAGAAAGAATAACTTTTGTAAAACATCACAGTATAGTTGAAAATATATGGCAAATAGAAATCCAATATGGATGGTGTTAAGAGATAGATGGGTGGTGTTGAATGGAGTTGAAGGATGGGACTAATAACAACTAACAACAACTAATAACAACAAGATAACTAATGTAAAGCATACTGTGTCCATAATAAGTATATAGGTTGTAGGTGGAGAGCTTTTGTGAAAGAGCACAGTTAGAAAGATATGGCATATAGAAGCAAACCGGATGGACATCATGAAAATGATCGGAGAGGTTGAGGGTAGAGGAAGTTCAGGAGTAAAAACAAACAAAATATAATTATTGTAAAATTGACTGTGTCCATAAAATGTATATAGTAAGTATACGATGGAAGTAGAGGCCTAAGCATTGTTGTTCACTAGTTTACTCCAATTAGGGAAAGGATGGCGGGGTTGGAAAGTAATAAAGGGAAATATATATATATATTTTTTAAAGGATATGTATATATATGTATGTATGTATGTATGTATGTATGTATGTATGTATGTATGTATGTATGTATGTATGTATGTACAGTGGGGAGAACAAGTATTTGATACACTGCCGATTTTGCAGGGTTTCCTACTTACAAAGCATATAGAGGTCTGTAATTTTTATCATAGGTACACTTCAACTGTGAGAGACGGAATCTAAAACAAAAATCCAGAAAATCACATTGTATGATTTTTAAGTAATTAATTTGCTTTTTATTGCATGACATAAGTATTTGATACATCAGAAAAGCAGAACTTAATATTTGGTACAGAAACCGTTGTTTGCAATTACAGAGATCATACGTTTCCTGTAGGTCTTGACCAGGTTTGCACACACTGCAGCAGGGATTTTGGCCCACTCCTCCATACAGACCTTCTCCAGATCCTTCAGGTTTCAGGGCTGTCGCTGGGCAATATGGACTTTCAGCTCCCTCCAAAGATTTTCTATTGGGTTCAGGTCTGAAGACTGGCCAGGCCACTCCAGGACCTTGAGATGCTTACATTTACATTTTACATTTTAGTCATTTAGCAGACGCTGTTAACCAGAGCGACTTACAGGAGCAATTAGGGTTAAGTGCCTTGCTCAAGGGCACATTAACGTCATTTAGCAGACGCTCTTAGCCAGAGCGACTCACAAATTGGTGCGTTCACCCTATAGCCAGTGGGACAACCACTTTACAATCTGGGGGGGGGGGGGGGGGGGGGGTTAGAAGGAACACTTTATCCTATCCCAGGTATTCCTTAAAGAGGTGGGGTTTCAAATGTCTCCGGAAGGTGGTGAGTGACTCCGCTGTCCTGGCGTCGTGAGGGAGCTTGTTCCACCATTGGGGTGCCAGAGCAGCGAACAGTTTTGACTGGGCTGAGCGGGAGCTATGCTTCCGCAGAGGAAGGGGAGCCAGCAGGCCAGAGGTGGATGAACGCAATGTCCTCGTTTGGGTGTAGGGACTGATCAGAGCCTGAAGGTACAGAGGTGCCGTTCCCCTCACTGCTCCATAGGCAAGCACCATGGTCTTGTAGCGGATGCGAGCTTCAACTGGAAGCCAGTGGAGTGTGCGGAGGAGGGGGGTGACGTGAGAGAACTTGGGAAGGTTGAACACCAGACGGGCTGCGGCATTCTGGATGAGTTGTAGGGGTTTAATGGCACAGGCAGGGAGCCCAGCCAACAGCGAGTTGCAGTAGTCCAGACGGGAGATGACAAGTGCCTGGACCAGGACCTGCGCCGCTTCCTGTGTAAGGCAGGGTCGCACTCTCCGAATGTTGTAGAGCATGAACCTGCAGGAGCGGGTCACCGCCTTGATGTTGGCGGAGAACGACAGGGTGTTGTCCAGGGTCACGCCTAGGCTCTTCGCACTCTGGGAGGAGGACACAGCGGAGTTGTCAACCGTGATGGCGAGATCATGGAACGGGCAGTCCTTCCCCGGGAGGAAGAGCAGCTCCGTCTTGCCAGGGTTCAGCTTGAGGTGGTGATCCGTCATCCATACTGATATGTCTGCCAGACATGCAGAGATGCGATTCGCCACCTGGTTATCAGAAGGGGGAAAGGAGAAGATTAGTTGTGTATCGTCAGCGTAGCAATGATAGGAAAGGCCATGTGAGGATATGACAGAGCCAAGTGACTTGGTGTATAGGGAGAAAAGGAGAGGGCCTTCTTACGGAGCCACTCCTTAGTTGCCCTGGCTGTGTGTTTCGAGTCGTTGTCATGCTGGAAGACCCAGCTACGACCCATCTTCAATGTTCTTACTGAGGGAAGGAGGTTGTTGGCCAAGATCTCGTGATACATGGCCCCATCCATCCTCCCCTCAATACGGTGCAGTCGTCCTGTCCCCTTTGCAGAAAAGCATCCCCAAAGAATGATGTTACCACCTCCATGCTTCACGGTTGGGATGGTGTTCTTGGGGTTGTACTCATCCTTCTTCTTCCTCCAAATGTCCTTGTTTTCATAAGAAAAGCATTGTTTTTGTCCATTAAAAAACATCAAATTGATCAGAAATACAGTGTAGACATTGTTAATGTTGTAAATGGCTATTGTAGCTGGAAACGGCTGATATTTAATGGAATATCTACATAGGCGTACAGAGGCTCATGATCAGCAACCATCAATCCTGTGTTCCAATGGCTTGTTGTGTTTGCTAATCCAAGTTTATCATTTTAAAAGGCTAATTGATCATTAGAAAACCCTTTCGCAATTATGTTAGCACAGCTGAAGACTGGTAAAGATTAAAGAAGCAATAAAACTGGCCTTCTTGAGACTAGTTGAGTATCTGCAGCATCAGCAATTGTGGGTTCGATTACAGGCTCAAAAAGGCCAGAAACAAATCACTGACGAGTTTCAGAAGAAAGTTAAGAGGCAACTCCGGGATGCTGACCTTATAGGCAAAGTTGCAAAGAAAAAAACATATCTAAGACTGGCCAATAAAAATCAAATATTAAGATGGGCAGTCTGAAATATGGCTTGTGGTGTGGTGAGGTGTGTACGGTTCCATTTCCTTTCAAAAGTGTTGTTCTTAAGCTTTACAAATCTCCTTTAGAACTCTAAAACATATTAGTTGTTATGCAACATGTTTCTACTCTTGTCACAACAACTATTTTTGTTTTAATTCATATATCTAATTATAACGGTGTGAAAAGATTGTAAAGAATATAATAATTTTGTTTGATACATTTATTAACGTACTTTACTCACTGAAAGGAATTGAGCCTGTCTTGTACAGTGAGAGAAAAAAAGTATTTGATCCCCTGCTGATTTTGTAAGTTTGCCCACTGACAAAGAAATGATCAGTCTATAATTTTAATGGTAGGTTTATTTGAACAGTGAGAGACAGAATAACAACAACAAAATCCAGAAAAACGCATGTCAAAAATGTTATAAATTGATTTGCATTTTAATGAGGGAAATAAGTAGGGCTGTCGGAAGTTTGCCAATGAACATCTGAATGATTCAGAGGAGAACTGGGTGAAAGTGTTGTGGTCAGATGAGACCAAAATCGAGCTCTTTGGCATCAACTCAACTCGCCATGTTTGGAGGAGGAGGAATGCTGCCTATGACCCCAAGAACACCATCCCCACTGTCAAACATGGAGGTGGAAACATTATGCTTTGGGGGTGTTTTTCTGCTAAGGGGACAGGACAACTTCACCGCATCAAAGGGACGATGGACGGGGCCATGTACCGTCAAATCTTGGGTGAGAACCTCCTTCCCTCAGCCAGGTAATTGAAAATGGGTCGTGGATGGGTATTCCAGCATGACAATGACCCAAAACACACGGCCAAGGCAACAAAGGAGTGGCTCAAGAAGAAGCACATTAAGGTCCTGGAGTGGCCTAGCCAGTCTCCAGACCTTAATCCCATAGAAAATCTGTGGAGGGAGCTGTAGGTTCGAGTTGCCAAACGTCAGCCTCGAACCCTTAATGACTTGGAGAAGATCTGCAAAGAGGAGTGGGACAAAATCCCTCCTGAGATGTGTGCAAACCTGGTGGCCAACTACAAGAAACGTCTGACCTCTGTGATTGCCATCAAGGGTTTTGCCAACAAGTACTAAGTCATGTTTTACAGAGGGGGTCAAATACTTATTTCCCTCATTAAAATGCAAATCAATTTATAACATTTTTGACATGCGTTTTTCTGGATTGTTTTATTGTTATTCTGTCTCTCACTGTTCAAATAAACCTACCATTAAAATTATAGACTGATCATGTCTTTGTCAGTGGGCAAACGTTTCAGCAGGGGATGAAATACTTTTTTCCCTCACTGTATCTCTACAGTGCCTTGCAAAAGTATTCATCCCCCTTGGCGTTTTTTTTCCTATTTTGTTGCATTACAACCTGTAATTTAAATGGATTTGTATTTGTATTTCATGCAATGGACATACACAAAATAGTTCAAATAGGTGAAGTGAAATGAAAAAAATTACTTGTTTCAGAAAATTCGGAAAAGTGGTGGATGCATATGTATTCACCCCCTTTGCTATGAAGCCCTAAATACCAATTACCTTCAGAAGTCACATAATTAGTTAAATAAAGTCCACCTGTGTGCAATCTAAGTGTCACATGATCTGTCACATGATCTCAGTATTTATACACCTGTTCTGAAAGGCCCCAGAGTCTGCAACACCACTAAGCAAGGGGAACCACCAAGCAAGCGGCACCATGAAGACCAAGGAGCTCTCCAAACAGGTCAGGGACAAAGTTGTGAAGAAGTACAGATCAGGGTTGGGTTATAAAAAAATATCAGAAACTTTGAACATCCCACAGAGCACCATTAAATCCATTATTAAAAAATGGAAATAATATAGCACCACAACAAACCTGCCAACAGAGGGCCTCCCACCAAAACTCACGGACCAGGCAAGGAGGGCATTAATCAGAGAGGGAACAAAGAGACCAAAGATAACCCTGAAGGAGCTGCAAAGCTCCACAGCGGAGATTGTAGTATCTGTCCATAGGACCACTTTAAGCTGTACACTCCACAGAGCTGGGCTTTACGGAAGAGTGGCCAGAAAAAAAGCCATTGCAAAAAAATAATTAAAAAAATAAGCAAACACTTTTGGTATTCGCCAAAAGGAATGTGGGAGACTCCCCAAAACATATGGAAGAAGGTACTCTGGTCAGATGAGACTAAAATTGAGCTTTTTGGCCATCAGTGAAGCATGGTGGTGGCAGCATCATGCTGTGGGGATGTTTTTCATCGGCAGGGACTGGGAAACTGGTCAGAATTGAAGGAATGATGGATGCCGCTAAATACAGGGAAATTCTTGAGGGAAACCTGTTTCAGTCTTCCAGAGATTTGAGACTGGAACGGAGGTTCACCTTCCAGCAGGACAATGACCCTAAGCATACTGCTAAAGCAACACTTGAGTGGTTTAAGGGGAAACATTTAAATGTCTTGGAATGGCCTAGTCAAAGCCCAGACCTCAATCCAATTGAGAATCTGTGGTATGACTTAAAGATAGCTGTACACCAGCGGAACCCATCCAACTTGAAGGAGCTGGAGCAGTTTTGCCTTGAAGAATGAGTTCAAATTCCAGTAGCTAGATGTGCCAAGCTTCTAGAGACATACCCCAAGAGACTTGCAGCTGTAATTGCTGCAAAAGGTTTCTCTACAAAGTATTGACTTTGGGGGGGGTGAATAGTTATGCACGCTCAAGCTTTCAGTTTTTTTGTCTTATTTCTTTATTGTTTCACAAAAAAAATTATTTTTAATCTTCGAAGTGGTAGGCATGTTATGTAAATCAAATGATACAACCCCCCCCAAAATCCATTTTAATTCAAATTAAATTGGAAAAATGCCAAGGGGTGTGAATACTTTCGCAAGCCACTGTACGTACATTAATTAATGAGTGGTTTAGTGTGTTGTCTACAAGCTGCCTGGCTGTGGTTTAGTGTGTTGTCTACAAGCTGCCTGGCTGTGGTTTAGTGTGGTGTGACAGGCAGACCCAGTCAGGGTTAGGCAGACCCAGTCTGACCCAGTCTGACCCAGGCAGACCCAGTCTGACCCAGTCTGACCCAGGCAGGGTTAGGCAGACCCAGTCTGACCCAGTCTGACCCAGTCTGACCCAGTCTGACCCAGTCTGACCCAGGCAGGGTTAGGCAGACCCAGTCTGACCCAGGCAGGGTTAGGCAGACCCAGTCTGACCCAGTCTGACCCAGGCAGACCCAGTCTGACCCAGTCTGACCCAGTCTGACCCAGTCTGACCCAGTCTGACCCAGGCAGACCCAGTCTGACCCAGGCAGGGTGTTCTAGATGATCTTGTAGTCTCAATGACCCTGACACAGAGGTAAATTGGAACACACCTGGGTTGTGTTCATTATTTTAAAGATGTTGTGCAATGGAAAACAGTTCAGAAAGTCCCTCCCCGTGTGGAAGCGTTTTCTTTCACCGAGACACAGGAAACGGAATGTGTTTCAGTCAGGTGCAGTTCTCCTCCATGTTCTACTCCATGTTCTCAACACTCACAAAGCAGATTCTCTAGCAGTGAGGGCCCTGGTCAAAAGCAGTGCACTATAAAGGGAATAGAGGGTCATTTGGGACTCAGAATTGGTATCCCACAATGCCGTAGCCCTGAGGGCGTTCCTCCCCTGTGGAGAGAGATGAGGCAGGCTCAACCTGGCTCTCCTCTGCAATGCTCTCCTCCTCTCTCTCCTCTTCTCTCTACTCCTCTCCGAGGACGACGTGACATGGCCTAGCAACACACACAGCCCCCAGCCCCTAGCCCCTAGCGCCCATCCCCTAGTGCCCAGCCCCTAGCCCCCATCCCCTAGTGCCCAGCCCCTAGCCCCCATCCCCTAGCCCCCATCCCCTAGCCCCTAGCCCCTAGCCCCAGCCCTAGCCCCTAGCGCCCATCCCCTAGTGCCCAGCCCCTAGCCCCCATCCCCTAGTGCCCAGCCCCTAGCCCCCATCCCCTGGCCCCCATCCCCTAGACCCCAGCCCCTAGTGCCCAGCCCCTAGCCCAGCCCCATCCCCTAGCCCCCATCCCCTAGCCCCTAGCCCAGCCCCTAGCCCCTAGCCCCCAGCCCCTAGCCCCTAGCCCAGCCCCTAGCCCAGCCCCTAGCCCCCAGCCCCTAGCCCCTAGCCCCCAGCCCCTAGCCCAGCCCCTAGCCCCTAGCCCCTAGCCCCTAGCCCCCAGCCCCTAGCCCAGCCCCCATCCCCTAGTGCCCAGCCCCTAGCCCTCAGCGCAGCCCCTAGCCCCCAGCCCATCCCCTAGCCCATCCACTAGCCCAGCCCCTAGCCCCCAGCCCAGCCCCCAGACCCTAGCCCCTATCCCCTAGCCCCAAGCCCCCAGCCCAGCCCCCAGCCCCTGCCCCTAGCCCCCAGCGCAGCCCCCTGCCCCTAGCACCCAGCCCCCTGCCCAGCCCCCAGCCCCCTGCCCCTAGCCCCCAGCCCCCAGCCTCCAGCCCCCAGCCCCCTGCCCCTAGCCCCCAGCCCCTAGCCCAGCCCCAAGCCCCCAGCCCAGCCCCCAGCCCCTGCCCCTAGCCCCCAGCGCAGCCCCCAGCCCCCTGCCCCTAGCACCCAGCCCCCAGCCAGCCCAGCCCCCTGCCCCTAGCCCCCAGACCCTAGCCCCTAGCCCAGCAGACGGATGGCCAGATAACATCTGATGAATGCCTAGCTCTGCACATACAGACACACACCCTCGCACACATGCACACATGCACATGCACACATGCACACATGCACGGACACACGTAGGCAGACTAGCCTATAACTGCACGTACTCTCTGCAACACTCTCACAGGCCTGGAGCAGCTTGCCAGCCATGTTACAGCTTCCCAGTAGGAGAAGTAAAACCAGTTCATTACTTCACCTGTCCTCTGTAGCTCAGCTGGTAGAGCACGGCGCTTGTAACGCCAAGGTAGTGGGTTCGATCCCCGGGACCACCCATACACAAAAATGTATGCACGCACGACTGTAAGTCGCTTTGGATAAAAGCGTCTGCTAAATGGCTTATTATTATTATTTATCTGTCACGACTAAGAGCTATACACATACTAACACAATTGGTAGGAGACCATATCAATTTACAATGTAGTGGTCTGTAGTGTAGTGGTCTGTAGTGTAGTGTAGTGGTCTGTAGTGTAGTGGTCTGTAGTGTAGTGTAGTGGTCTGTAGTGTAGTGGTCTGTAGTGTAGTGGTCTGTAGTGTAGTGTAGTGGTCTGTAGTGTAGTGTAGTGGTCTGTAGTGTAGTGTAGTGGTCTGTAGTGTAGTGGTCTGTAGTGTAGTGTAGTGGTCTGTAGTGTAGTGGTCTGTAGTGTAGTGTAGTGGTCTGTAGTGTAGTGGTCTGTAATGGTCTGTAGTGTAGTGGTCTGTAGTGTAGTGTAGTGGTCTGTAGTGTAGTGGTCTGTAGTGTAGTGGTCTGTAGTGTAGTGTAGTGGTCTGTAGTGTAGTGGTCTGTAGTGTAGTGTAGTGGTCTGTAGTGTAGTGGTCTGTAGTGTAGTGGTCTGTAATGGTCTGTAGTGTAGTGGTCTGTAGTGTAGTGGTCTGTAGTGTAGTGGTCTGTAATGGTCTGTAGTGTAGTGGTCTGTAGTGTAGTGGTCTGTAGTGTAGTGGTCTGTAGTGTAGTGGTCTGTAGTGTAGTGGTCTGTAGTGGTCTGTAGTGTAGTGGTCTGTAGTGTAGTGGTCTGTAGTGTAGTGGTCTGTAGTGTAGTGGTCTGTAATGGTCTGTAGTGTAGTGGTCTGTAGTGTAGTGGTCTGTAGTGTAGTGTAGTGGTCAATAGTGTAGTGGTCTGTAGTGTAGTGGTCTGTAGTGTAGTGGTCTGTAGTGTAGTGGTCTGTAGTGTAGTGGTCTGTAGTGTAGTGTAGTGGTCTGTAATGGTCTGTAGTGTAGTGTAGTGGTCTGTAGTGTAGTGTAGTGGTCTGTAGTGTAGTGGTCTATAGTGTAGTGGTCTATAGTGTAGTGGTCTGTTGTGTAGTGGTCTGTAATGGTCTGTAGTGTAGTGTAGTGGTCTGTAGTGTAGTGGAGTGGTCTGTAGTGTAGTGGTCTATAGTGTAGTGGTCTATAGTGTAGTGGTCTGTAGTGTAGTGGTCTGTAATGGTCTGTAGTGTAGTGGTCTGTAGTGTAGTGGTCTATAGTGTAGTGGTCTGTAGTGTAGTGTAGTGGTCTGTAATGGTCTGTAGTGTAGTGGTCTGTAGTGTAGTGGTCTATAGTGTAGTGGTCTGTAGTGTAGTGTAGTGGTCTGTAATGGTCTGTAGTGTAGTGGTCTGTAGTGTAGTGTAGTGGTCTGTAGTGTAGTGGTCTATAGTGTAGTGGTCTGTAGTGTAGTGGTCTGTAGTGTAGTGGTCTGTAGTGGTCTGTAGTGTAGTGGTCTGTAGTGTAGTGGTCTGTAGTGTAATGGTCTGTAGTGTAGTGGTCTGTAGTGTAGTGTAGTGGTCTATAGTGTAGTGGTCTGTAGTGTAGTGGTCTGTAGTGTAGTGGTCTGTAGTGGTCTGTAGTGTAGTGTAATGGTCTGTAGTGTAGTGGTCTATAGTGTAGTGGTCTGTAGTGTAGTGGTCTGTAGTGTAGTGGTCTGTAGTGGTCTGTAGTGTAGTGTAGTTGTCTGTAGTGTAGTGTCGTGTATTTTCATTGCATTTTACTATCAACACCGAATAGACCCCTGAAATTCAAATGTTATTTGCCACATGTGCCGAATACAACAGGTGTAGACCTGTTGTATTCGGAGTGCAAATAGTTTTTTTTGTATTTGCAGTGCAAATAGTCTGGGTAGCCATGATTAGCTGTTCAGGAGTCTTATGGCTTGGGATGAGGTGGGGTGGGGTGGGGTGGGGGGGCAGTGCAAATAGTCCAGGTAGCCATGATTAGCTGTTCAGGAGTCTTATGGCTTGGGATGGGGTGGGGTGGGGGGGCAATGCAAATAGTCCGGGTAGCCATGATTAGCTGTTCAGGAGTCTTACGGCTTGGGGGTAGAAGCTGTTATGAAGCCTTTTGGACCTAGACTTGGTGCTCCGGTACCGCTTGCCGTGCGGTAGCAGAGAGAACAGTCTATGACTAGGGTGGCTGGAGTCTTTGATAATTTTTAGGGCCTTCCTCTGACACCGCCTGGTATAGAGGTCCTGGATGGCAGGAAGCTTGGCCCCGGTGATGTACTGGGCCGTACGCACTACCCTCTGTAGTGCCTTGCGGTCGGAGGCCGAGCAGTTGCCATACCAGGCGGTGATGAAACCAGTCAGGATGCTCTCGATGGTGAAGCTGTAGAACTTTTAAATCTGGACCTCGAAGCCATTTCCACTGCTCTAATCAGGGACAGCTTTAGACCTGGCACACCAGGTGGGTGCACTAATGATCAGATAGAACAGAAAACCAGCAGTAGTCCAGACGTCGTAGGGTAAGAGTTCAATACTCCGTGAACAGGTTAATACAGCCGTCTCAACACCGGATGTTGCTGTGCTCTCTGTCCGTTCACAATAATTTCCTCTGTGAGAGTCATGTGACCAGCTAGCCCAAAATAACCTGAACTGGACTCGACACGCTAGATGGCCAGAGAGAGAGTGTGTGTGTGTGTGTGTCTCCGTTTATGTGTGTGTGTCCGTGCCTCTGTGTGTGTGTGTGTGTGTGTGTGTGAGTGACCGTGCCTGTGTGTGTGTGTGTGTGTGACCGTGCCTCTGTGTGTGTGTGTGTGTGTGTGTGTCCGTGCCTCTGTGTGTGTGTGTGTCCGTGCCTCTGTGTGTGTGTGTGTGTGTGTGTGACCGTGCCTGTGTGTGTGTGTGTGTGTCCGTGCCTCTGTGTGTGTGTGTGTGTCCTTCCGTCCGTCTGAGTGAGTGTGTGTCCTGGCTCCCCCCAGCAGGAGATGTTGTGCCGCCATCTTATTTAAACACAGCTCAGTGCACACTCACCCGGTGTCCACTGTGTTTGGTCAACACACACTCTCTCTGCCCGCCTACACACACTCTCTGCCCGCCTACACACACTCTCTGCCCGCCTACACACACTCTCTGCCCGCCTACACACACTCTCTGCCCGCCTACACACACTCTCTGCCCGCCTACACACACTCTCTGCCCGCCTACACACACTCTCTGCCCGCCTACACACACTCTCTGCCCGCCTACACACACTCTCTGCCCGCCTACACACACTCTCTGCCCGCCTACACACACTCTCTGCCCGCCTACACACACTCTCTGCCTGCCTACACACTCTCTCTGCCCGCCTGCTCCAAGCTGAGTGCGACGTCTAGACGTGATTGATCTGGTGCAACACATCTTCCTACCTCAGAGGGAGAGGAAGGACCAGGGTGGTATTCACTTGGTACGAAACGGAAGAAAACGGGTCCATACAGAGAGGGACGATCTGAACTTGAACCAATGAGAAACACTCATGTCCATTTCCAGGTTTCATAATGAAAACTTCTCAGTAGACGGGGCTAGGAGGAACAGGGGATGTGGGCGTCTCCTCTCTCTCTCTCTCTCTCCGTCATTCCTTTGAGCCCATTTAGCCACTAGAACATTCTTTGAGGTGTGTGTCATCAAGCTGAATTGGCAGACCCTCACTGCCTGTGTACTTTCCCAAAGAAACTTTATGGTACATAGGTTAGGTTTATGAGCGGTTATCCGTGGTAACAAGACCAAACCTCAGACCTGAGAGTTAAGTCAAAACATGGAAGAATAAAACCAAACCCTGTCTGTGTTCTGTCTGGGGGGGTTGAGAACGGACCACTGTAACTAATGGACATTAAAGTTGCATTGTGTTGTTATCTACTTAAATCTGTCATTTCTAGGAGTTCACGTCAGGGTGAAGGGCAGATTGTGTTTTTCCTTCCAGATTCGAACGCATTCCTGTGTTATGATGCCAAACAACAGCTCTATTTCATCACAGCATGGCTCTCAGTGCTCTGTAGATAGTTTTACCTTCAGGTCTTTAGTTCTTTATGGAAACATAGAGGTTAGGGTGTACTCAAAAATGTTTTAAATGTTTTTTTACCCAACATTTTTTTGGGGGGTGTTTCCAATGGGAACTGAGAGCAGGGTAAGTGTTAAAAGTATTGAATCAATGCGAGTGGCTGTTTGCATATGGAGTGGTCTACTGGGTGTTGTATATGGAGTGGGCTATGATCCTCCTCTCCAGTCCATGATCCTCCTCTCCAGTCCATGATGCTCCTCTCCAGTCCATGATCCTCCTCTCCAGTCCATGATCCTCCTCTCCAGTCCATGATGCTCCTCTCCAGTCCACGATGCTCCTCTCCAGTCCACGATGCTCCTCTCCAGTCCACGATGCTCCTCTCCAGTCCATGATGCTCCTCTCCAGTCCACGATGCTCCTCTCCAGTCCACGATGCTCCTCTCCAGTCCACGATGCTCCTCTCCAGTCCATGATGCTCCTCTCCAGTCCACGATGCTCCTCTCCAGTCCACGATGCTCCTCTCCAGTCCACGATGCTCCTCTCCAGTCCACGATGCTCCTCTCCAGTCCACGATGCTCCTCTCCAGTCCACGATGCTCCTCTCCAGTCCATGATGCTCCTCTCCAGTCCACGATGCTCCTCTCCAGTCCACGATGCTCCTCTCCAGTCCACGATGCTCCTCTCCAGTCCATGATGCTCCTCTCCAGTCCACGATGCTCCTCTCCAGTCCACGATGCTCCTCTCCAGTCCACGATGCACCTCTCCAGTCCACGATGCTCCTCTCCAGTCCACGATGCTCCTCTCCAGTCCATGATGCTCCTCTCCAGTCCATGATGTTCCTCTCCAGTCTATGTTGTTCCTCTCCAGTCTATGTTGTTCCTCTCCAGTCCATGTGACCTGAGATGCAGCTCGTCCTTGTGTGCTAACGAATAAACAGTTAGGCCTGTGTGTTGTCAGTGTGCCCTGAGCCGGTGTTGATTGGCTGACAGGCGTTGGTTTTAGCTTGGCCTCACTCTGCTCTGCTCTACTGCTCTCCACATGTCATCGCTAGGGAGGAGTCCCCTCCCCCTCCCCTGTTGTGTCTGCCAAACCACAGATCAGAGTTAACCCTTCAACTGCCGCTCCGCAGACTGCTACACACACACACACACACAGCCATGTGAGTGAGCGCCTCACTAAGCAGGCTCGCACAACCAACTGTCTACTTTGAATGTTGTCTGTCTGCCTCACTAGTTGTCTGTCTACCTCACTAGTTGTCTGTCTGCCTCACTAGTTGTCTGTCTGCCTCACTAGTTGTCTGTCTGCCTCACTAGTTGTCTGTCTGCCTCACTAGTTGTCTGTCTGCCTCACTAGTTGTCTGTCTGCCTCACTAGTTGTCTGTCTGCCTCACTAGTTGTCTGTCTGCCTCACTAGTTGTCTGTCTGCCTCACTAGTTGTCTGTCTGTCTCACTAGTTGTCTGTCTGTCTCACTAGTTGTCTGTCTGTCTTGCTAGTTGTTTGAACCGCAAACTCATTTTCGGCCTGTTGCGCTTCCACTGACCTGTAGAAACGGTCACTGTCACTGACTTAGTGTTTATACTTTCTGCTGCAGCAGTTTTGCAAAAGCATTTTCTTTTACTTTTGTTTTTGTTTATGACACTGCTGATTGGCTTGCTCAGTAGTTTCTTGCCACACACTGATTAGTGTAATAAAGGTGAATAGGAACCTGATCAAACCAGTGTAACGTTATGCCCTCTGCTTACTAGAAGTTGTCTAAATCACAGCTAACCTTCTTAGTCTGGGTACTGCAGTTCAGACGATGGCTTTCCTACGCAAGGCGAGAACTCATGCCCCGCAGTGGCTGTGAGAGTTCTCCTGAATGTGTTTACACGTTCAGCTGTAAAAAGAGGAGCGCACGAGACGAGTGCCCAAAGCAGGGGGATGAGGGGCGGTGGAAGGGTGGCAAACTATTAAAAGGAAGGTTCGCTTCTTCACGGTTTTATGACAGGACTGCTTCCTGATGGCTCATGGAAGTTCCAACACACAAAGGGTGGACTTTGCTATACCTACTGACACACTGTCTTGTTCTCTCGCTCTCTCTCGCTCTCGCTCTCTCTCTCTCTCTCGCTCTCTCTCTCTCTGTCGCTCTCTCTCTCTCTCTCTCGCTCTCTCTCTCTGTCGCTCTCGCTCTTTCGCTCTGTCGCTCTCTCTCTCTCTCTGTCGCTCTCTCTCTCTGTCGCTCTCTCTCTCGTCTGTCTCTGTCGCTCTCTCTCTGTCGCTGTCTCTCTCTCTCTCTGTCGCTGTCTCTCTCTCTCTCTGTCTCTCGCTCTCTCTGTCGCTCTCTCTCTCTCTCTCTGTCACTGTCTCTCTCTCTCTCTCTGTCTCTCTCTCTCTCTGTCGCTCTCTGTCTGTCGCTCTCTCTCTCTCTCTCTCTCTCTCTCTGTCACTGTCTCTCTCTCTCTCTCTCTCTCTGTCTCTCTCTCTCTTTCTCTCTCTCTCTGTCGCTCTCTCTCTCTGTCGCTCTCTCTCTGTCT